>NDFG01000003.1:1153923-1216086 GCA_002167245.1 Sporophila hypoxantha | reverse complement strand
CCCTGCCTTACCTGAAGCCCCCCAAAATCCCAACCCCAGGTGCAGAACAGCCTCCCCAAAATCCCCAACCCCAGGTTCAGAACAGCCTCCCCTGTCCCCTTCCCAGCCCCTGTGGCCCTGTCCCAGCTGCAGCCCCCCAAAATCTCCTACCCCATGTACAGAACAGCCCCCCTGTCCCCCTCCAGCCCCCCTGCCCTCCTGACACCCCCCAGCTTGGGGGGCTCGGGCATGGGAAGGGGCATTCACCCCACTGCACCCCCGGGTGGCTCTGTCCCCCCCCGGAGCATTGGGAGCCCCCCAGGTGTGGGGCCCAGCCCAGGGAAAAGCCCAAACCAGCAAAAGGGACTCGGTGCCAGGGAGGGGAGTGAGCGTAATGATGGGAAAATAAGGGGAAAATAAGGGAAAGTAGGAAATCAGCACAACAAAGTTGACTAAAGCAAATATTTCCATCCCTGCAGGAGGGAGCYGGGCTGACTGGAATGCTAAAACTGCCCCTATTTGCATCTTTTTAAATAGGAGCCGATAAAAGCAAATACTCCACCGCCAATAATTATAATATTTTAATTGCCTTTCTTCAGGGCTTTTGTTTTTTCAGCGAGACACAAAAGCTGTGTGTAAACTGGCAGGAATAAATATCCCTGCTGGTGTGGGTTTGGGTGGGATCCCAGGGTCCTGCGTGTGCTCCTCAGGGCCTGCAGCACCCCGGGGTCCAGCTGTGCCCTGGGGTCACACATCCCCATCCCTGGGGGGACAAGGAGGGGAATTTTGCTCCATTCTCCCTCCCAAATTCATGGTTGCAGGGTCCCCCCCATCCCTGTGCTGCTGTTGGGATTTTAGAGCACTTCTAGAACAATTTTGGTTTTGGGTTTCCCCTCCCAGACCTCAAACCTCCAGGTTTGGGAAAAATGGGAGGCTCAGAAGGTTGGAATCAATGACCTAAGAGATCTTCCAAATGATTCCAGAAAACCCCTCTCCACTTCCATTATGGTATGAAAAATGGAGCCTTTCATTAATAAATATGTGATTTGGGGTTTGGGGGTGATATATCCATGCTTTTCCCCCATGTTTTTAATTCACATTTTTCACTTGCTAGCAAGGGCCCCGTCCAGAGACTCCCCTGCTCTGGGGAATTTGGGATGGTGCCCCCAGCCCAGCACACCTGGGTGGGTGCTGCAGGTGAGCTGGGAGCTCCCAGCACCCCTGAGCCCCTGGAGGAGGAGGAGGAGACTCTGCACTCTCATCCTGCAGAGTGGGAGAGCTGGAGATGTGGAGGAGGCTGAGGGTGAGCCGTGGATGTCTTTATTTTTGGGTTTAATTCCTTAGCTACAATAGAAAGATTTGGGTTTTTAATAGGTGAACGGAGCTGTTGCTGTGTGCAGCTGCCTCCTCTCAGCTCTGCTGGTTCCAGAAAAGGAATTTTTGTGCTTTTTTCAATCTGAGAGGGAGCCACGTTGTGCAAATCACCCCCAAACTCTGCTGTGGGGTGTCTGAGAGCTGCAGTGAAACAAACTCCACTCCTCCACTCTTGATACCCCGTGGAAAAATTATTTACAAGGAGGATGCCCCAAAATCACCCCCCTGCAAGTGCAGGGTTTGTGTTTAGCATCACCAAATGTCCCTGAGTGKGCCCGTGTACCACCCAGCTCCCCATGTGGCTCAGCCTGGGGCAGAACACATTAATGTGGAATTCCCAGAGGAATTAAAGTCTTTCCAAGTTGGGTTCTGAGCAGGACTTGCTTTGGTTTGGTTCCATCCCCATGGTGGTGGCCCTGGAGCTGCCCCAGCAGGGGAGGGCTGGGTCCTGCTGTCCTTTGGGGGTCCAGGGAGTCCCAGGAGAGAGAAAATCCCCCCATCCCCTGGGCACCCCCAAACTGCCTGGGAGGGAGGGAGAGTGGAGCTGCTGAGCTGGGGTGCACTGAGGTGAAAACTCATTTTTCCAGGGGGGTGGTGGGGCTGGATTGGCTGTTTGCTGCCCAGGAAGGATTTTTGTCACAGACACATTTTCTGAAAAATCCTTTCCTTAGGATTTTTTCTCCTGAGAAGCTGAGAGGCCTCAGGAACAAAATGTAAACAATGGTTATCTGCTGCTGTGGAATGCAACAGGTGCATCTGTGATTGGTCTCATGTGGTTGTTTCTAATTAATGGCCAATCACAGCCCAGCTGGCTCAGACTCTGTCTGAGCCACAAGCTTTTGTTATTATTCTTTCTTTTTTAATTCTTAGGTAGCTTTCTGATAAAATCTTTTCTTCTATTCTTTTAGTATAGTTTAAATATAATATATATCATAAAATAATAAATCAAGCCTTCTGAAACATGGAGTCAGATCCTCGTCTCTTCCCTCATCCTCAGACCCCTGTGAACACGGTCACAGATTTTTCTCATGTTTTTGGCTGGTTTGCACTGAAGTGAAATCTCATTTTTCCAGGGGAGTGGTGGGGCTGGATTTGCTGTTTGCTGCCCAGGAAGGATTTTCCTCCTGGTTTTTGGCTGGTTTGGCTGATAGTGAGGTGTTGGTAGGGGGAAAGGGGGGCTGGGTTGCTGGGCAGGGGTCCTGGGGAGGGTGGGCTGACTGGGAACAGGAGGAACAGGGTCACCCCTGGGGGATGGAGCCTCAGGATGGGGTTTGGGGTGGGGAGGAGCTGGGCCCAGCTGCTGCTGCGGGGAAAGAGGAGGAGGGAGTGAAATGGAACAGGAGCAGTGTGGTTTGAGCCAGGTTTAGCCTCCTGTGGTGTTGCAGGATTTAACTGGGATTGGGGGATCCCAAAAGGGCAGATCTTCAACCCTTCTYTGGGGGAAACTTGCCCCAGCTCCACAGGCTGTTTCCTCTGCCAYTCAAGCTCCAGGCATAAATCCCGAGGGAAGCAGGGTTCATTGGCTCTGGTACTCCTGGGATGAGTTGTTTTATTTAGATTTTCAYTCCTGGAAAGAGACTGAGACCTTTCCCCCCTCTTTTTAGCGTTTCACATTGATATAACACWGAATTTTTTGCAGTTTTCTCTGTGCCTGGCCCCGAAGCAGTGRGGAAGCAGGGATGGAGCAGGAAGGGATTTTTCCTTCTGTTTTCCCAGCAACATCCCCTGGCATCCCCCAGAGCTGCTGAAGCYTCTCCTGGCCCTTCCCCATCCCATTTCCAGCCTGTCCACTGAACCAAGGGGTGCTGAGCAAACAAACCTCAATSTGGTCTCTGTGCTGGGGGGCATCACCAGAGTTTGTTTCTTTGGAGTTCAAATTAATTTCCCTCCCCCTGGGTCCAGGGCTGTGCTCAAAAGTGCAAATAAACCTTGGGCACGTCTCGCTTGTGTGCCCCAGGATTCACGTGCAACAAGATATTTGCAGGGTCAGGGACTAATAATTTAAACTGCTGAGCAAAATAAATAAGTGTAAAGCAAAACCCAAACCCAGAGCGCCACAGGAGCAGGCAATATTGTTTGCTTTTCAAATAGACACACGAAAAATACAAACAGTAGCAGGAGGGATACAGAGATTAAAATTTTTATAAAAACAAAATAGCAGCAATCCCACCAGGAAGCAGTGTTTCCATTTTGTATGTGCATAAGATTAGCAACACTTTGCTGCCTGCTATGAGCATCCCTCTTCCCCTCCTCCTGGGAAACTTTGACCAAAAAAAAAAAAATCTTTTTGGACCAAAAGGAAAAAAAACCAAACCAAAAAATAAGATTATAAAGATTTCCTGCAGAAAATGTTGACTTTTTAAATTGGATGTTGTCCCTGCTCTGGCCTAGGGGGCAGCCAGGAAACATCCCCTTTTTACTTTTCCCACACAAACCCTGAAAAGTTGGAATTAGATGCCTCCCTTGCAAATCTTGATGTGTCATAAACCTGAAATCCATATGGAAGGAGGAGAGGGAAGCGCTGGCTCTGTGTCAGGGAATTCTGAGSCAGAGGGGAGCGAGGTGTGTGCCTGGGTGGACACTGTGCAGCCACAGCTGCTGCTCCTGCTGGGCTCTGAGTCTTCCTGCTGCAAATTGTGATTCCTGGAGTGTCACCACGGGGATTTCCAGAGGCAGGTCCCCAGGTGGCTGTGCCTGAGCACCACAGGGAGCCCTGCCCTGAGCCCACTGCCATTCCTGCAGGTGCTTTCCCTTAGTAAGGGAATGTTTTCTGCCCRATATATTTTAAGGATCTCCGAGTGTTTGACTTTTGCAGTTTCAAAATTGAAAAGTAAAGGCTGAAATCAGTGGTTTGGTCAATAAAAACTTCAATCTATTCCCTTTTCAACTTCACTTTTGCCATTTAATGCTTGGACTGGCCCTCWGTGCTCCGGTTTAGCTGACAGGGCAGTGATGGGTTAAACAGACTCCATGATCCTGGGGGTGCTTTCCAACCTAAATGATTCCATGATTTGGTCCAGTAACACCTTGTCCAGCTGCTTGGAGTCACTGCTGAGTCCCCAGGGCTCCTCTCTTGTGCTGTCATGTATCCAAAGTGAGCTTGGAGCTGGAATTTGGGGTTTTTTGGTACTGACCCCATCCCCAGCTCCCCACAGCCCCCCAGCTCTGCTCCCCTCAGACACCCCCATTCTCCTGGCATCAAACCTGAGCTAAAGCATGAGTGGGSTGGGAACTCCAGGGAGCTGCAGGGGTGGCTTTGACAAGCAGATCCCACCACATCCTCACCTTCCCCACGAGCGTTCGCGGGGCCGGCGGCGCCCGTGCCCACCCCTCTGCAGAAGGCTGGAGCCAGCATTTGAATAATGAATTCTGCTTAAGACTGAAAAGCTCCGAGATCCATCTGTAACAAGACTCGAAATAATTACAGCTGATGATTGCCTGGTACCTCAGCCAGAAAAAACAGAACAGATTTTGGCCGCCAGCAATTACAAGCAGCACCCGCTCGAGCACAGGGAGAACTTTGTGAGCGAATTCATGAATACATTTGTGTGGATCAGGAGCGGTGGGGATGGGGTTTGGGGTGCAGGAGTGTGGGGAGGAGGTGTCTGTGCTCACATGGATCCCTGAGAACTCGTCTGGGAGAGCAGTGGGTGTTCCCTTGGGGTGTGTGTCTGCAGCATCGTTTGGGGCTGGGAGGAGCAAGGAATCCATGCCCAGACCAGTGCTTGGGGTTGTTACCCACACCAGGATAAGAACTGCTGGGGAGATAGGGGAAAAACAGGGAAAAGTGTGGCCAAAATTAGACCCTTCCCAGGAGCAGAGGAGAAAAACAAAACAGGGAAAAGTGTGGCCAAAATGAGACCCTTCCCAGGAGCAGAGGGATATGTGGAGGCAGCAGAAGAGGGTGATGAATTTTGGACCCTGCCAAACATCTTCCCCCTGTTCCTTTGGGTTTGTGGCTTCACAGGCAGGGGCTGAGCAGAGCAGGGCTGTTTCTCCATCCAACACAACAGCGTTCCCCTTGGGGCTGCCAAAAGCGCCCGTGCTGTCCCTGCTCAGATTTGCCTCTCACATAATGGGGATAATTTATCAAATAGTGAATAATACGCTTCCCTCTTCCATGTCTCCTCCACGTATCATTTCAACTGACTGAAAATTGTCAAATTAGACTATTTTCCTTGACTGTTCCATTTAGGAGCAGGGGGAGCTGAAGGCGCTGATAATTGCGCTGCGCRCTCTGCCAACGTCTTGTAAAATAACAGCGAATAAAACTGTTACTGCCCGAGCTCCAGGAATGTCCTGCTGGCTGAAACATGGGCTTCTCTCCTGAAAMTGGATGCTGATGATCATTTAAAGTGTGTTTTCTTTGCCCCCAGAGCGTGGCTGGCTGAGGCTGACTCGGGGAAACCTCCGCTCGGGGMCTGTAAGGACGCGGCGCTATCGCGTTTTCCCATCCGCCAAAATTGCGTGTGCTCAGAATTGTCCCCGTGTAATGTGCCTGTATTAATCATTGCTCCCTTATCTTGTTCGCCTCCAATCTACAAGGATCTGCTTGGTTCTCCTCTGCACCTTAAATTCTCTTTTATCTCAACTGGTGTCACCGCCGAGCCCGCAGACAGCTGGAGCAGCTTTCCTCCCGCAGCTGGAGCAGCTTTCCTCCTGCAGCTGGAAAATGCAGGCGGGACTCCCTGCCCTGTCCCCATGCCTGGATTTTCTGTGGGACGTGGGACTTGTATGGACTGGCTGGAGCAGTGTTGGCATTTTGGRGGATGTGTGGGTGTCTCTGCTCTGCAGCCATCCTGGTGGCCATGTGAGATCCTCGTGGCAGGGATGATCCTGGTGGGAAGGGTGACCCTGGGGAGAGGGAAGCTCCCAGCCTTTGGAGTGGYGATTCAAGAGGTCCAAAGAAATTTTGATGGGGGAGCCACCTGCTCTGTCAAGTTGTTTCCTTCCCCCCTGGCCAGAATGACCTCACTGACTCCCCATTTCTGGTGATGAGTCCACCTGGAAGTGGGAAAGATAAACCTGGGAGACCTTGTTCATCCCTGGGTATTTCCACAGAGCATAGGGCAAGGACCTGGGGGGCTTTTTCTCAGGGAATCTCTTGCACTTGTATTTCCCACCCAAGCTGAGGTGGATGCCAAACCAGAAGCACTTTATTTTATGCCAGAGCAGCCTGCCAGCCCAGAGCAGATATGCAGAGAGGGTTTGCTGGTTCTGCCCTATGTCCTGAGCTTATGTTGCCAGTGGGGTTTTTGTTGGCTCTGTATTTCTCTTGGTATTGGGATGCTGAGATTTCTTCATCAGTGATTCAAGTTATTTTCTCCCTTTCCATCTTTATCACTAGAGCTGGTTAAATAAAACAGGAGCTACAAAATGCCTACTGAGTCCAGGTGCCCAATTTGAATTAKGATGATTCTGTTACAGAATCCCAGAATCTTTAAGGCTGAAAAAGACCTTTAAGATCATCAGGTCCAGCCACTACCGTGTTCACCATTAAACCATGTCCTCAAAGGCCACATCCACATGTTTTTTAAACACTTTCTAGGATGCTGATTCCCTGAGTAGTCTTTTCAAATGTTTCACAACATTTGCCATGAAAAAAACCTTTTTCTAATATCTAAGCTGGTGAAACTCGAGGCCATTTCCCCTCATCCTGTCTCTCTGCACCACCCTGTTTTGGGATGAAACGCGAGGTGCCGAGTCTGCCATCCCAAACTCCCCCCAGCCTCTCCTGAAAATCTCCATTTAAACCCAGAATATAGGAGCTGCTTGGGCAATATAGACTGTGCAGCGTGGCTTAATGGGGCCCCAAATAAAGGGAACAGCTGGGTAATCAGTTCGAGTGGCTGGGAACCAGTTTACCGTGCATTAAGTATTCTTTGATTCCGTTTAATTGGGACATTGCAGAGACCCTGACGTCCAGTAATAAGGACAGTGGGAAGCTGATCAGACAGCTCGTTAACACTCAATTAATGTCGCTCTGTACGGCACAGCAGTAACTTTTAAAAAATGTATGTGCTCAGCCGAGGTGGAATGGGATTGCCAAGGCAATTTCCAGAGGGTCTGAGCCGGGGCTGCCACGCGGGAGCGGCGCTGCCGCGGTGCCCGCRTGCAATTGAAGTGGAATTAAAAGTTGAAGTGCAATTTTTTTAGGTGAATGCAGTCACTTTACGCAGTGCAGAATCAGTTCATTTTTAATTTATAGGAGCAATTAAAGTGCACTAAGAATAAAATTAATAAATCTTTAGCTAACTGACCRTGATTCTTCTGAAAACTCTTTTTGTTCCTCCTGATGTGGGTGATAGGGGCACCTGGCRTGCCTGGAATTATATTAACAGCCAGCTCTTTCCCTTTAGCCTTTCCTTGTCAATCCTCCAGGCTTTATTAATCTTCCCTGGATGTGCCCTGGCCGTGCTGGGGTGTTTGCTTTGCACCCACAGCCGTGCAAAGCCTCAGCAGCAGGTTCAATGTTGGCTTTGGCTGAGGGACCTGAGCCAGGAGGGTGAATCCCAGGAATTCCCTGAATTCCTGCCTGTGGGATTTGCTGAGATGCAGAGATGGAGCAGGGGATGCCAGATGCCATCCTTCACCTTGCTYCAGGGATCTGTCACCTCTGCTAGGCCTGTGCACCACCTGAGAGGGACAAAGGGACATGGCCCTGGGCATCTCAGGGCAGGGAGTGGTGGCTGTAGCTCCACTGGGAGCCTTGGAAAGGACTTGGAAGGAAAAGGGTCACCTGGCAAAGAAGGTCACAGAAGAGGCATCTCAGTCTGCAATAGCCCTACAGGGTTTTCCTGTGGTGTGGATGGAGGAAGATGTCCGTGGTCTGGGTTCAGCTTTTCTCTCTCCCAGTCAGTTTCCCGTCATTTTCCCTCCGGCCAGACAGAGCCCACGCTTGGCATAGCATGGCTGGAGGGGTAATTGTCATCTCTGCATTTCCCTAATGAGCTCTGGGTGTGCTAATGAGCCCATTGCTCCTCACAGAGGAGTCTGACAGGGCACCTCTGCTCCGAGGGGGGCACAGCTTTGATCAGGGCCTGTCTCTCACCCCCTGTATGGTCAGAGGGGGACAATTCCCCGCTGGCCTCTTTGTAACTCAGCCCCTCCAACCATTCCTTGCCATCAATCATAGATTCATTTAAGGGCCTGATTTCCTCCTTCTTCCTTTTCTTTTCTTTTCTTCCCCTTTTTTTTAATATTATTTTATTACATCTGCACACTCAGTCATGCAAAAAATTACACGATTGCAGAGCTTCAGCTGACTCTGGTCTCAGAGCATGGGGGCTGCTTAGCGCTGCCATCACCATTCAATTAGCCCTGTGCACAAAAGGGACACATGGARTAACACAGCCTAGGGCTGACAGGGGCTCTGTCCCGTGCAGAGCACTCTGTGGGGAGAGCAGGAGCTTTCCCAGTTACTCCTCTGTCGGAACTCAGTGCATCCCTCTGGGTGTCCAGAGTTGCTGAGGTCCCTGCCGGGGGGCTCAGAGACCCTGGCGTGCTGCCCAGAGCACCTGGGGATTTGATTTTGACCCTTGGAGCAAGCTGCCAACTTTGTATGAGGACCTGAAAGTCACACAGGTTTGAATAGTGTAATAACAAAATGATCACAGGGTGAAAATGTAGATTTTAGGATTTTTGGTATGGGGGTTATGGGGGCAAGATGGAGGAATCTGGGCGTGTCCAGCCTTTCTTCTTCTTCTTCTTCTTGATCTCCATTTTCTGCTGTGATGTTGGCACTTTGGGATTGGTTTAGAGTAGAAGTGCACTGTCTAACATAGGTGATAGGTATTGGAAAGTAATTGTAAATATGTTATATTTAGTATAGAAGTGTACTGTCTAACATAGGTGATAGGAATTGGGAATTAAGTGTAAATATGTTATACGTAGTTTGTAGTATAAAAGGACAACACCACCCTGAAGGTGGTCAGAGTGCCTGTGGCTGCCCTGTTGAGCAGATCTCGGCTGGGCAGAAAGAAAATTTTATAGATAAGAATTAATAAACAACTTCAAGACGGAAAAGTGAAGAGTCCAGACTCGTTCTTCAGTTGCGCGGGCTGAAACAGAGACACCCTGCACATCTTGGGCAGCAAATATCAACCAAAACCCGAGACTCCTCAGCTCATCTTCTCCCCTCATCCATTGGGATAACGATGAGGACTGGGCTCCAGAGGTTGAGTTGAACCTGAACATGCCAAGAGATGCAACAGGTGGGSATGAGGTGTTTAGTGCTGTTTAGTGCTGCTGACTCCCAAGCAGGTGCTTCAGTGCTGCCTCCTTTGCTGGCTGTGTGTCTGCTGCAAAATCCAAGTGGATGGAGCTGCTCTGAGCATCCTCCTCCTCCCAGGGGACAGATCAGCCTCCTTGCAGCAGCAATCCCAGTGTGTCGGGCTGCAGAATTCCCTCAGCTCTTCAGATGTGCCCTGGAGGATGCTGAGCTGTGGGGAGGGCCCCCAGCCCTGCTGTGGACTCACCCCCCAGCCCAGAGCTGCATTTTTGTCCTGCCTGTGCAGCATTTGCAGRTGGGCTGCAGAGATGGGGGTGAGATGAAGCACATGGCTGGAGCCAGCTCAGGGAGGCGGTGTGAGCTTTTCCTTGCAGTTTATAGACCACAAAAACCTGCCTTTCCAACACTTCCCCTCCTTCTCCGTGGAAAGCCTCAGTTCTGCTGCTAAAACGGGGTTTGGAGGAGAGGCAGGTGAGCACAYGTGCCACCCCCAGGACTCCTCTGGCCATCCCTTCCCCAGGGAGATGAAACACCACATCACCTCTGTCATTCATGATCAAAACCTCTGTATTTTTAGGCTGGTGATGACTGAAGATAAATCTGTAGCTTTGAAAGGAGGGGCAGAGGGTAAAAGAAAAGTTATTCCTTTCCTTCCACCTCTGCCCTTGAGTGGGAGCTGATAAAATCCAAAGGCTCTGCCAGGAGATCAGACTCCACTCCAGCTTTGCCCAGGAACCATGTGGATGAAATATTAAGCACTGGGGCTGGAGCAGGTAGAGCAGGAATAATCAGATGAGTAGCTAAAGGTCTGGTATCCTGTGGGGACACATGTGATTGATCAGCCTTGCAAAAATAAATAACCTGGCCCTTTAGATCTATGTAGCAATTTTAAATTTTTAATAAATCTGTGTGTATGGTGAAGGATAAGTCGTCACCCTGCGCTCTGTGCCTCTGATTCTCTGGGTGAATTTATCATCCTCTCCCTTTTGGAGGCTTCACATCCTGCTGATAAACAGTTTCCAACTCCTGTCCCGTCTTTATCTCCTCGAGGCGCCACAGAGCCTGGCCGGGGATGCTCCATCTCTGAGCAGGGAGAAGGGAGAGCCCAAAGCTGCTGCTCCTGGCTTTGCCAGCCCGTGGTGCCCCCAGGTTTGCTGCAGGAGGAGGGAGAAGTCCAGGAGTGCAGGGGAGTGGTCTGGAATCCTGCAGAGAGGGGCAGCATGKGGAGCAGAGGGAGAGACAACACAGCAGAGGTAACACAGCAGCCTTCCAGACACGGGAAATGACAGCACAAGGTGAAGAGCACCTGCAAACTAATCCTGGCAGGCTCTGCAGAGCAGGGTTGGGCTCTCTCCACCTTCCTGCTTGGTGTTGAGGCACTTGGGAATGATGGAGCCTGGCAGAGCTGATCTGTTTCTGCTGGAAAGAGCAACCAGGGGTCTGAGAAAAGAGTTTGCTCCTCTGGGAGAGTGGAGTTGGAGGCAGAAGGACCCAGGTGCAGCTGARTTGCACATCTGAGAAGCACAGGACATGTTTGAAGGCAAAATGTGCCTTTCCTRTGGCTTGGTGTAGGGCTCCCGGGAGGGGCTGTGGGTGGCAGCGCTCTCCTGGCATCACCAGGGATTTGCAAAAGTCTTTTGTCACTTGTGTGCYGTTTTTGTGCTGTGCAGCTGTTCAGTCACATCCCTCTGTGTCCCACCTGAGCTGTGGAGTGAAAGCTGCTGCCATCCCACCCCTGAACACGCAGGGCTCTGCCATCCTCTCCTAGTCAGGGTTCCAGCAGCCCTGGGGGAGGTTTCCCAGGTCCCTGCTCTCTGCCAGGCTCTGGCACACCCAGCCCAGGGCTCTGTCCCTGCCCCTGGCTGTCCCTGTCCCTGGGATGTCCCTGTCCCATGGGCAGAGCTGCTGTCAAGGAGCACATCCCAACTGGGCAATCCAAACTCSCTGCTCAGCAGGGAGGCAAATCCAAGCTGGGAATACTTTTGGATTTTATTTTTACCATTGCAGTGTAAGATCTGCAGAGCCATGGCAACGTGGGTGCTGCTGTTCCCCCCCGCTCAGCGGGGGTGACACGTCTGCGTGTGTCCTGCTGGAACCTCCTGGTGCCTGCAATTAATTTCTACTTAAGCCCAGATAATTGCTGACTTTGGTGGGGATTTTTTTGTACTCTGTGTCTAGCAGCCATCAGTATTTTTAAAACTTGAGCTGCCAGCAAATGTGAGTCGTGGTGGAACCTCTGGAGGAGGTGCTGGTGCCTCATTGATGCTCTCAGTGGCTGCTGTCAAGGAGAAGGCAGGACGTGAGCTGAGGGAAAACCTTCTCCTGCTCCCCTAAAAACGTGGCACTGTGCTCTGGGCTTGGGTTATGGATTTGGAACCTCCAGGGGGAGGTTCTGGTGATGCTTGGAGGTCTGGTCTGGCCACCAGTTGTCATTGGCAGCGCTGAATGTGCCCCCAGCCATGGGGACAACGGGCAGCAAGTCGTGGTGGAACCTCTGGAGGAGGTGCTGGTGCCTCATTGATGCTCTCAGTGGCTGCTGTCAAGGAGAAGGCAGGACACGAGCTGAGGGAAAACCTTCTCCTGCTCCCCTAATAATGTGGTACTGTTCTCTGGGCTTGGGTTATGGATTTGGAACCTGCAGGAGGTGATTTTGGTGATGCTTGGAGCTCTGGTCTGGCCACTGATTGTCATTGGCAGCACCAAATGTCCTCCCAGCCGTGGGGACAACGGACAGCAAGTCATGGTGGAACCTCTGGAGGAGGTGCTGGTGCCTCATTGATGCTCTCGGTGGCTGCTGTCAAGGAGAAGGCAGGACACGAACTGAGGGAAAACCTTCTCCTGCTCCCCTAAAAACGTGGCACTGTGCTCTGGGCTTGGGTTGTGGATTTGGAACCTGCAGGAGGTGATTTTGTTAATGCTTGGAGGTCTGGTCTGGCCACTGATTGTCATTGGCAGCACCAAATGTCCCCCCAGCTGTGGGGACAATGGACAGCAAGTTGTGGTAGAACCTCTGGAGGAGGTGCTGGTGCCTCATTGATGCTCTCAGTGGCTGCTGTCAAGGAGAAGGCAGAACGTGAGCAGAGGGAAAACCTTCTCCTGCTCCCCTAAAAACGTGGCACTGTTCTCTGGGCTTGGGTTGTGGATTTGGAACCTCCAGGGGGAGGTTCTGGTGATGCTTGGAGGTCTGGTCTGGCCACTGATTGTCATTGGCAGTGCTGAATGTGCCCCCAGCCCTGGGGACAGCAAGCAGAGTGCGGTGACAGGCAGAGGGAGCCCCAGGCTAGAGAGCCAAGGGATGAGCAGGGAAAGGTGTCCAAGSCATCCCGGGGATGTGCAGGGCCCTGGCACAGCGGTGGGAGCTGGAGCTGCCCCCTCGGGGTGCTCCCAGCCTGGCAGAGCTCTGATATCCATCCCTTTCAAGCACTGCTGCTCTGTTCTTTAAGAAAACTTATTAAAAGCAAACATCTCCTGGCTCTGCAGTAATTGAGAGCTATCAGTGGAGCACCAGGATGCTCTTTAAAGCATTATGGGGGAGGAGRGAAGGTAAAAGCCCRGGGATGAAGGCCAGCCAGGAAGGATGAAATAGCATTTAACAGTGAGCAGGTTTGCCTTGGGCATCCTGGCAGGCATGGCAGCTCTAGGTGGGAGGCTGCTGGCACCCAGGTGTCATTTACTTTGATTTCCTGATGGTGTTTTTAACCTTTCAGGGGCCAGGACAGCCAGCCCTGCTATCAGCACAGRTGAGGATGGCTGTGGGGGCTTTGGTACCTTTGATGATCTACAGTAATTTGTTTTCCCTCTTCATCTGGTAACTTTCTCTGTGCCTTTTCCTCTGCCACAGCCAAATGGGGAGCCAGGGGCCTTTTTCTGGGGCGGATTTGGCCCTGTGAGCGTTGCAAGCCTTCCCACTGGTTTTTAAACACTCTCATCAGCAGAGCCCAGATCTGGCAGCCAGATTCCTCGCTCAGGTTTAAACGAGGGATTGCCTCCCTCCTGTGCTCTGTTTGTTGTCTCAATTTCTCTGATCACCAGCAAAGATGGTTTTTTTAGACATTCTGCTTCTTGCAGATAATATTCCTCCTTGAGCAGACCTGCTTGGACTTAAATAGGCAAAGTGTTGGGGGCTGTGTGTGCAGATTTTGCTGAGCTGCTCGGTGGTGAAGGTGTGGGGGCCCAATATGCTGCTCCTGAGAGAAAAAAAGGATTTGCAGGGACAGTGGGTAGAGGTGAGGAGGTGGAGCAGAGCTGCCAGGGAGGATGATGGCTGGGGAGAGCACTGAGGAGGAAGGCAGTGCCTTCCTGAGGTGGTAACATCAGCCCGGCCCTGTGCAGGAGAAAGAAAAGTGATTCCCAAGCATTTCCAGCATGTTATTCTCCCAGGTTTTTTTTGATGCCACAGTGCTTTTGGGCATGGCTTTGCTCTGCTGCAGTCCTTAAAGCTGTTGTCCAACACGTCTCACTCCTGTAYGGTCGAAATAATTGTGTGAGTGGCATCCAATGCTCTCTTCACTCCTTTYTGCATCCTCCCTCTTGTGAATAAAAGCCACTTTCATCTCCTGCCTCCTTTAGCATTTTCCATCCCATTCTTTCTCCCCCTTTTTTTYCCCCCACAAAAAGCAAAATTTTTGAAAATGAAATGAGAGAGAAAGAGAGAAAAAGAAAGCTCCGATGCAAGTTTTTTTTTTTTTTTTTGCTCATGAAAAGGAAAGTGTGGAATACAACAAATTAAATAGCCACCCAGTGAGAAAAAAGGGAGTGGAGTGAAAAATGGGCAGGGGGGGGATAAAACCCAGATGAAAAAGGCAGGCTGGTGCTGGAAGATGCCAGACAGGTCTGGGAATAGAGGCATAGCATGGCAGTAAAATAATTGTACCCCTTCGGCTGCAGTCCAGCGCCGCTTTCTGCCTCGCTACCCCAAGCCTGCCATCCTCTGTTAGCTCCTGCAATATTTTATCCGCCAGCCCGGGCTCTGTTTCACCAGAGATGGAGAGGACTGGATTAATTAGGAGAGCTCTCTCTCCCACAGCCAGCCCGGCTCTGCGGGGGGAAGGCTGGAACTATTTAAAGGGATGAAGATGTACTGCAGCAGCTGCCATCGCTCTGGCTGGTAATGTGCTCGCTCACCYAGCTGAAAATTCATCTCCTTTTGCCCTCTGCCACTAATTCCCAGCAAATAAAAGCTGGTGAGCTCCAGGCTGAGCTCCGAGGCCAGCTGGGCTGGGCTGGGGGGTTTGGGGAGAGCAGGTGTAAGGGAGGGAATGGGGGTGAGATGTGTCTGGATGGAGCTTGGAACCTTGCAGAACGTTCAGAACCCGAACATTGCTCTCGCTTGTGACAGCACAGCCCGTGACGGGAGCGGGGCTGCAGGAATCCCAGGTATCCCCCCAGCCAGCACGGACCCTGCCCAGCACCGCTCCCCCGTTTCTCAGCTCATTAAGGCCCAGCCTGGCCTCCGAGTGACACAGGTAATGAATCCTCTGCAGGGTGCCTGCTGGCTTTAATAAGCTGGAATGAACTGAGGATGAGAATTAACCTGGCAGGATTAGCTCGCTCTGCAGCGGGATGCTGGGGATGTCTCCTCGCGGGCCGTGACGGGAATTTTAACACCTCCGGCTGCTCTTTGTGGAGCATCCAGCAGCTCAAAGCCCCTGCGGGGCCGAGGGGGAGCAGGCAGGGGAGCAGCGCCCCGGCTTGGATGGCGCCTGCTGCCCGTGTCACCCCCGAGTGTCGGACAGGAGCGATGCTGAGCTCCGCAGCTGCCAGATGTGGGCTCTGCAGCTGCCAGATGTGCAGCATCCCGGCGCTCCCGCTCCCTCCTCCAGAGCAGGGAGGGTTCGAGGAGCCCTGTGTGGGTTCGGGAGGTGTTCCAGGCAGCGCTTGGGGTGGGTTTTGGCCAGGGCTGCCGGAGCCTGGCTGATCACAGCACTGTGAGAGCCTGMCGCCTGAAAACCCTGCAATTACCCCGCATTTGCTTGGGGCTTCGGGCTTTTGATTTTCAGCAAATGGCTTTGTAATGCAGCCCCCCCGCAGGGCACGCTCCGTGGGACACAGGACGTGCTTCATGCCCTAAAAGCCACAGGGATGGCGGCGTGGGGACATCCAGGGGCGGTGCCGGGCATCCCACACCGCATCCAGGGTCTCGCCCGATCCCTGGATCAAGGACCCCGATAGGATCCAGGCAAGGGGGCACTGTGCTCCTGCTCAGCTCAGCACAGATGAGGAGCTTCCCTGCTGTCCTGCTTTCGGCTGGGGTAGAGTCAGTCCCTTCCTAGCCCCTGGTGTTTGGATTTAGGATGAGCCCTGCTGTGACACATCACCCTGCTGCCTGTCACCCTCCATCCACGCTGTGGGTYCCTGGGCAAAGCTCATCCTGCAGCTGGGTGAGCCCTGGTATGTGCCCAGATGGATGAAAGATCCCTCAGTGATGGGGTCTCTGGGGTGGAGATGACCCTGAGGTGTTGGAAAGTCTCCTTTTCCCAGCCCCGAGACTGAAGAAGAAGACAGGATTCCTTGGCTCTCATTCTCAAGGTTGTTTACTTGCTCTTATCTCATACATTGTCTTTCTGACCCGCTGAGATCTGTCCAGCAGGTCAGGTTGAGGCACACTGAACGCCTTGGGGTGGTTTTATCTTTTTATACTAAAAACTACRTGTACTTTATTTACAATAATTTTCCACTACCTATCATCTATGTTAGACAGTCTGTCTCTACTCTAAACCAATCCAAAAGTGTCACCATCACAGCAGAAGATGGAGGACAAGAAGAAGCAGGAGGAGGAGGACAGGACACACCCAGATTGCTCCATCTTGCCTCCTGAACCCCCATTCTAAAACCCCAAAATTCTACTTTTTCACCCTGTGACAAATTAACTATCATTCTATTCAAACTCTTGTGGCTTATACATCTTCACACAAAGTTGGTAGTTTTTTCCATGGGCAAAAATGGAAGGCACAGGTGTTTGTGACTCCGTGCCAAGGTCTGTGAGCCCCCTGCCAGGGTCTCAGGTCCCCCAGAGCAGCCAGAGCAATGTCCTGGATTCCAGCACCTCRGGTCTGGGGGAAATGAGGGGAATGGCTAATTGGGACACACCTGGCTCCACGGGTACAGGGATGCAGGAAGGTGATGGGGGATGGCACTTCTGTCTGCCAGCCCAGCAAAGCCAACAACAGAGAGCCCTGCTCATGCCAGGCTGCTTCCCAGCCCGTGGTCTCCTCCATGGGCATGGCACACACATATTAATGTGCTTTTCCTGCCTTACAGGAGCCTCTAGGAACAGACATAGAGTTTGAGAAACCCTTGATGGCACTGCTTGTAATTAGAATGTAATTGGAGTAATGGGGAGCACAGGGGCTGATTTGTGTAGTTTTGGTTATATTGAGGCTTGTGGGGTTATCCACCTCCCCAGGCCTGGTTTGTGGGGGTTTATGATGCTGCTTTGCCTTGTTTTGGGTCCTTCCTGTCCATGGAGACCAGCAGGAGAGGAGGGGGACAAGGATTGGCAACAACTGACAGAACCAGAGGACACAGGCTTGAGATGTGTCAAGGGAAATATGGGTTGGACATTAGGAAAAAGTTGTGGGGGCATAGAATGTAAGAAAATAAAGATAGTGCAGAAGGTAATCTCACCCCTGAGGAGTTGCAGCTGTACTAATTATTGGGTTAGATGGTTGGGAGGGGAGCTGGAGTTTGTGGGCTGTGCTGTAAGGAAGGAGCCAGTGCTGTGAGGTGATGCCCATGAGAAATCACCAAGAAGATATGGGAGCTTTTCAATAAGATGATAACAAAAAGATTTTTACAGAAAGAGTGATAAAGTTCTGGAATGGCTGCTCGGGGAGGTGGTGGAGTGACCATCCCTGGGTGTGTTTAACAAAGCCTGGATGTGGCACTGGGTGCCAGGGTTTAGATGAGGTGTTGGGGCTGTGTTGGACTCGATGATCTTGAAGGTCTCTTCCAACTTGGTCATTCTGTGACTGCAGGCACAGAGCAAACGTCTCCTTGTGACACCACAGCCTGGGTTTGAGGGCCACCAGAGCCATCCCCCACTGATAACACCCAGGCTGTAATGAGCTCCCAGTCCAGGCTAGGAAATCATTTGGAAGCTGCTCTGGATTTCCATGGAATGTCCTTGTCTGCTGAAGGGTTTCTGGCTTTTTCAGCTCTTAGTAAGAGTGTGGATGTTTTTATCTCTGCACGGATGGTGTAGCAAGGAGAGGGTTAACACCACATGCCCAGGTGTATTGCCCCCAAGATGCTGAGGTGGGGATGGTGCTCCTGTCCCTTGGCATGGGGACAAATCTGGTGGCAGCCACCAGATCCAACACTGGGGCTGCTGGTGGCTTGCAGGAGCAAAGCCCAAGTGTGGAGCTGGAAGTGGATGGAGCCTGGATAACCCAAAGTGTCTTGAAGAAGACAATTAATGGTGAGAGGAGATGGCTTTTAACCACTTGGATTTTCTAAGGTTAAACCTGGATATCATGAGGGTATATCCCAAATTCCGTTCAAGGCTGGGCAAGGTGGCTGTGCCTGCCCACCTTTAGCCTTAAATCAAAGGTGCYGTCCTTGATGAGAAATCAGCCAGGGAGATTTTTATTCTGATGCTGGATTTCAGGGACTCACAGGAAGGTGTCTGTTTTTCTCTCCCAATCCAGTTTGTGGAAGAAGAAAAACAATCAAGAAAGCAGGGAGGGTGATGTTCTTAAATCCGCCAGGGCTTTAGGARGATATTGTTTGTGCTTCTTGAATAATGGCTTTTGATATGTAATAATATCGTGTGGGGTTTTTTTTGATGGCCAATATTACATTTATTTTAAATGATGTAATCAGCCCTCGGTGTCTCAGCTGATTTAGTCAATTAAGTTTTTAACCTCATGTCTTCAATCTCGTCTGTGAGTAATTTAAATGTGGTGATTTTAATGAAAGTACATCTACCTGTTCATTTATCCACACACACCGTTGCCCTTTGGATCTGTGGTGAGAGGGACAGGAGATGCCTTTTCTCTTCTGCATGGAAATGTTTAGCAGGGCTGAGGAGACAATGCAGTGATTGGCATTAGGGAGCTAAAGGGTTTATTTTTATTTTTATTTTTTTTCCCAGAGCAATCCAAACCTATCAGATGCAGCAATTCCCAAAGTGACTGCACATTAAAGCTTTCAGAAAGGACAGTGGGATTGCCTCAGATTCTGGGGTGGTGTTTTTTACCCCAGGAGATGACAATAATGCACCACCCAAAGCAGATGGATGCGCAACATCTCCGATGCTCGTGCAGATGTCGTGGCTTGCCCTGATAATTGCAGCAGCTTCAGGATCAGGCACTGCTGGGGCCGAGATTCAGCCCCAAACCCCTCTGTGCTGTTTGGGATGCTCATGACAGCGCTGTCCTCAGGGAGATGGCCTTTCCTGGCAGGATGGTGGCTCCTGCAGCCCCTGGGGAGCCCTCACAGCGCTCGCGGTTTTTGCCTCGTGCTGAATTCAAGCCCAGCAAACACGGCYGATGTTTTTCAGCCTTCACCAGCACTGCAAAGAGAAATCAAGATAAATGACCTGGGGCTGCTCAGAGCCCAGCTTTGTGTGCTCCTGGACACGCTGGCTCCTCCCCATGGCATTTTTTGGCTCACAAGGGAGTTCTGCAGCATCAGCACAGCCCAGGGTGGGGTGGGTGCTGGGGGTCCTTGGGCACACACCCTGGAGAGGTTCCTGCTCCAAAGGGGATGTCTGAGGCCAAGTTCTTTGAAATCAAGCCCAGAAGCAGCAGTAACAGCTTTTATTTCATATCTCATAGGCTGACATATCTAAAATTCTTTTTTTTTATTTGTTTTTGAAGTAAAAATATTCCAAAGGGGCATTATATGTGGTTTTCTCACAGAAGGCAACCTGCCTCCCCCTGAAAACACTTGTTTCAAAATTTTCTGTGGAAAATGCGAACAGTTTTTTTTGATAAAAGCATTTCTATTCATGAGCAGTAGCTGAGAGAGATTTGCAAGAAATAAATAGGTTTTGGCAGCATAAAAGTCTCTGTTGAACAAGGGGATGGGGAAGGTGTGAAACTTGATTTGGTATCGTTTGCCCATGGAATTTCAGCAAAACTTCTTCAGCAGAAGTGTCAGGGGATATTTTTCCATCAAGCCCCTGTCCAAATCTCCTGGTGCTGGTGAGAGCTGCAACATTCCTGTGTCAATAATCACCTTCTTGGCTGTTGCAGTGCTCTGCTCCTTGGRGATTTGTCTCCATCCCACSCTGGGCCATGTTTGCTGSTGGCTGGGTGTGTTGGAGAGCTGGCCTTGAGCTCCCTCCACATTTCAGCTGGTGAAGGTCGCTGTGTCTAAGGRAAGCTGACTTCTCCTGCACTTCCAATAAACATTTGGTTTTATTAGTGCAGGTTTTTAACGAACTCTGTGCACATCAGGAAGCAGAGAAGGCAGGGAGAGTGCCTGTGTTTGTCTGAAGCAAAATGAGGTTTTTATTTTGCAGCCCTCTTGCTGCTGACCTGGGATGGAGGTGCCTGGGGCAGGGCAGGTTGGCATTTTCTGGTAGAATTGGTCAGTAATTCCTGGCTGGAAGTAAGTGAGTGTGTTGCAGTTTCCAATATGAGTGATTAGCCTGTCAGGAATTCACCAGGCTCCAGTTTCCAGCATGGCCCCTGCTTCCAGCATCCCCAAATTCCCTGCTGCCATAGGGARCAGCTCATCTTAGAGACAAACCTTGTCTGGGTGTTCTCTTCCCAGGTTTCTGGGCTCTGTCCTGCCCTAACTCTCCCAGCTGAAGTTTGGCTCTCCTCTCCTTGCTCATCTGAGGCTCTTTCCCTCCTTACTGCCTTAGATGGGGTAAAAATGATAGGATTTATGAGTGTGAGCTGGCCCTGCACGTCCACACCTCCTCCCCTCTTCATTCCTTCAGAGCTGCATATAAGAAAGCTCAATTTTCTTGAAAGCTGCCTAAAAAAAAAAGGTATTTCCATGTCTGGCAAGGAAGCAGGAGGATGCAGGGATGCTTGGAGCTGCCTCTCTACCTCCAGCTCTTCCCCCACGTCCACGTGGATGCAGCYCCACTCCCCTGTGGGAAAGGGAGAGGGGAGGAGAGGCGCCTGCACCGCTTCCCTTTAAACAGAGATTTGGCTGTGGCTCTGAAAGCAGAATTAGAGGTAGGGTTTAATCATACAAGCTCTGAAATATGGGAGATTAAATCTTTTTAAGGAGGGCAGCTAAGCACTTTATTTTCTGTGCAGGAATCTTCAGGGGGTCGGAGACCAGAGAACTGGATTTAAAGCTTTTAAATTACTTTTTTCTTCTTTTTTTTTAACAAGTTTTTTTTTTCCCTCCCACAATACATGGTTGGACAGGAAAGACTTTAAAGTGATGGTTAAAAAAAAGAGAGAGAGAAAAGATGGGGGGAATGGAGATGCTTGTTGAAAATGGAYATTATTAATGTTGCATTGAGTTGTCCAGGCACATTTAATCCTTAAAGTGCACATCTACTCTGGGAAGTGATTTTTGTGGAAGGAGGGAAATCTTTCAGGTGTTCCTTGTCATTTCTTGCTGCATTTGATGACAGCKTTGCTCCATGGCAAGGGGATTTGCAGCCCCTCTCCTGCTGCAGCCCCCAAAAGCCCTGGAGGTGCTCGTGGCTGCTGTGGGTCCCCCTTCCCAGGGCTCCAGGGGGATGTTTAAGCTGAGATTGGCATTCTGGCTGGAATTGGGTTTTGTTTTTCCCAGCCAGGCGCTGGCCCAGCCTTGCTCAGGGGAGTTGGAGCTGTTTGGTTGCCTCTCACAGAGCCTGCCYGGGGACGTTCGCTTGTGTTTGTCTTGCGTTTTTCTTAATTTCACGGAGCTGAAGAGATCGATGGGAAGGTAGACCTGGGATTTAAGGCTGCCTATAGCACARCTCTGTGACTGATGACCCCAGCTCTGCTGCTGCTCTGCAGGCTGGGAGCTTGCAGGGCTGCCAGGGCCAGCTGATGGTGACATCCGCAGGAGGAACGGTGTGTCCTTTCCATGGGTGGGAAGGACCATCCCCAGGAGGAATGCTGTCCTTCCCATRGGTGGGATACTCGAGCGGGTCATGGTGACTGTTATGAGTAGAAAAGTTGCCCATTTTTTTAAAAGGTTGCAGAGTTCATAGGTKGGGCTAGTTGTTGCCAGAGTGGAGTTCTAACTGCTYGCTGTTGTAATCACTTGTTGTTTTTGTTAACTACCTGTAGTTGATGGTTGGGGAATCCCCCTTTTGTGGCATCCTGCTGCTTCCTGGAGGATGGCACCCAGAAGGTGAAGAAGAGGGGACATTGGAGTTGGCATGCAAATGAAGAAACCCCTCACCAAACCTAACAAAAACCCCTAAAAAACAAGGAACCAACACAAAATTGACGGATTGAAGTGATGTCTAGACATGAGGAACAGAATCCAGTATCTGCTAAGACCCTTTTTACCCCTCACCCTAACCTAAAAAGATGTCGGCTAGGCAGAGGACCTCGAATGTCAAACCAAAAAAGTGGGAATCTYCTGATGCTCTCATGAGGATGGAACCCCCAGCTCTGCCCACAGAYCAGTGGACAAAGCTGCACTCTTCCTCCTCCTCCGTGCCACTCCTGGGAGCAGTGGCAGCGTGAGCACGGACCTGTTGATTCTTCCCACCGGAGCTGATCACTTTTAATAAAGGCATTAAAAAGGAGAAAGATCTCCTGCCCTACTTATTTCAGTGACCACCCTGGGAAAGGAGTGCAAAGTTGGTTTTGGACACAGCTGCACTCTTCCTCCTCCTCCGAGTCACTCCTGGAAGCAGTGACGGTGTGAACACGACCCGCGGTGTGAGCGTGACCTGTCGGTTCTCCCCACCTGAGCTGATCACTATTTATTTCAGTGACCACCCTGGGAAAGGAGTGCAAAGTTGGTTTTGAAGGCTCTCAAAGGACTCTGGGAGTCCTGCCTGGACTCGGTGGGACCTTGCCTGGGGTGTCAGCAGAACAACGCTGGAATCTCGGTGCCGCCGGCTGTATCGGCTGCTCGTTGCCATGGAAACACCTTGTGGCACCGTGCTTGTGTGGAACGAGGTGGCACCGGCATGTGTGGGAACCCAGGACATCCCTCTGGCTGTCCAGGATGGCCAGGACCCCTGCCAGAGGGCTCAGAGACCCTGGCACAGAGCCCAAGATGCCCCTGTGGTTTTGATTGTGACCCATGGAGCAAGTTACCAACCTTATATGAAGACCAGCAAGCCACAACAGTTTAAGTAGAATATTAGTGAAGTTATCACAGGGTGGAAAAGTAGATTTTAGGGTTTTTGATATGGGGGTTCAGGAGGCAAGATGGAGGGATCTGGGCATGTCCAGCCTTTCCCCTTCTTCTTCTTGGCCTCCATCTTCTGCTGTGATGGTGGCACTTTGGGATTGGTTTAGAGTAGAAGCTCACTGTCTAACATAGGTGATAGGAATTGGGAAGTAATTGTAAACATTGTACACGTAGTTTTTAGTATAAAGACATAACACTGCCCTGGGGCAGGCAGAGTGCCTGGAACTGCCCTGCTGGATGGACCTCGGCAGGGCAGGAGAAAGAATTTTATAGATAAGATACAATAAACAACCTCGAGACTGAGAAATGAAGAGCTCTGACTCCTTCTTCAACCACTGGGCTGGGAAAAGAGACTTTTGAGCTCTTCTCAGGGTCACTCTGACCAGCTAGAGATCCCAATGGCGTGTTGGCAGGACATGCTGTGCTTTTCCCACCTGGAGCGAGCACCTTTGGCCACTGGAAGTTGTGTGTGNTGTTGGCAGGACATGCTGTGCTTTTCCCACCTGGAGCGAGCACCTTTGGCCACTGGAAGTTGTGTGTGKGGGGGAAAGAAGGGTTGGCTTGGGTGACTGTGCTGGAAGGGCTCCAACAGCCAGTGAAATAAGCACGTGCAGGAGACTTTTCTCCTTTTTAATGCATTTATTAAAAGTGATCAGCTCAGGTGGGGAGAACCAGGGGGTCCACACTTACACTGCTGCAGGTCCCAGGAGTGACTCAGAAGAGAAGGAAGAGTGCAGCTTTGTCCATTGGTCTGTAGGCAAAGCTAAGAGCTCCATCCTCATGAGAGCACAGGGAATTCCTTTGGTTTTTGAGTCAACCTTTGAGGTCCTCTATCTAGCCAACATCTTTAGGTTAGGGTGAGGGTAAAAAGGTCTTGGTGAATACCAGATTCTGTTCCTCACATCTAGTCATTGCTTTGATTCATCAGTTTTGTGTTGGCTCGTTGTTTTAGGGGTTTTTGGGTAGGTCTGGTGAGGGGTCTCTCCCGTTGCATGCTGGATCCRATGTCATTTGCATGCTGACTCGATGTCCCTTCCCCTTCACCGTCTGGGTGCCATCCTCCAGGAAGCAGCAGGGTGTCACTCGACAAAAGGGAAAATTCTTAACCATCAACAACAGGTGCTTAACAGAAACGACAGGTGATTACAACAGCAAGCAGTTAGAACTCCACCCTGGCAGCAACTGGCCCAACCTGTTAACTCTGCAACCTTTTAAAAAAAATGGGCAGCTGTTCTACTGATGACAGCCAGCGCTGAGGACACTGAAGGTGATGGGAGAAGGTSCCCTTGGTGGTGCTCTGGTGTCCCCGGTGGTGCAGGCAGCACTTTGTCAGCTCCAGAGGCTGCTGCACAGCGTGAAATGGTTTGTGCAGCCCGGSTGTCCCTGCGGAGGTGCCGCCGCATCCCTCAGCACCGGCAGCCTCTGCAGCCCACCCTGGCTCTAATGGCCCAATTCCRCCGAGCAAATGAGGCAGCGCCTCCGAGCCCTCCCCTCGGCCTGCCAGCTAATTAGCACTCCATTAACTTAACGAGGCTCTGCCGGCCACCCTGGACGTGGCCGGGAGAGGGAGAGCCAGGCTTGGCTGGGCCTGGGGGCTGCGGCAGAGCCTTTGTGGCTGAGCGGGGAGGGCTTTGCCCTGGGCTCTCGGTGCTGCTGAGGCTTTTCCGTGCCTTTGGGTGGGAATGGCCACGACAGGGAAGGGTGATGGGCATTGTTATATGTAAGTGAATTCTCCAAGCCAATTAAGAATTCTCTGAGCCAATCAGAATACCAATCGAGAATTYATTGGGCAAGGATMACAAGCAAGTTCAGCGCGCTGGCGGCCAGGAGTTTCTGCTCTCCCAGCCCGCMAMTCCCCACCCCTCTGAGTTCGTCTTTTATTTRCTTCTTTCTTCCGCGTACGTGCGCCCGCTCTGGTCTGTTGCTGGGGTCTTTTCCTGCTTCTTGGTGGTCGTGATTTGMTTCCCAGCCGAGTTTGCAAGYGAGCAGGTTCTTATCTGGATAGGGCTTCCTGCTTCTGCTTATCRGGGGGGTTTTGTGCTTTTCCTGTTGAACAAGGCTATTGATTATGTGTTCTGTGCAGTTACCAGATTTCCTGTKAAGTATACGAAGTTTTGTGACATATAACATTCAGGCTCTCATAGTTACATTACATATTTTGATGAACAAATCTTAGTTACTCATAACAGGCATGGCTGGCGCTGCTGGAAGCTCTGGGAGTGAGTTGTGACGTTCTGTAGGCTGTGATGCTCCAGCATCCTGCACAACCCCATCTGTGCCACTGCCCCACGGCCAAGGGGGACTGAAGGGGGTGCAGTGTCCCTCGGAGGAGATTCCCTCCCTGCTGGAAAGGCTCAGACAGCGGCAGCTCCCTGCCAAAGCTTTGTTTGTTGACAGAGTTAAATTTGCAATTTCATGGTTTGGTTACAATGAGTTTAGTTTATAAAATTCATGAGCTGTTAGGAAGTGTGGAGAGGAGGGGGGGAAAAACACATCTGGGAGTCAGCAAGGACGTGGCTGCTGGCACATCCAGCAGGGTCCTGCTTTGGGGACCCTGTGGGGCTCWGAGATGGGGTGTGAGAGCCTCRTGCAGGACAGAGGGCATGAGTCCCCACGGGAGGAGAGGTGCTGGTTTCTCCTGGTAACAACCACTGTGTCTTTACCTGCACACTGTGCAGAGCTTTCCTTGGGTGGCCTTCAGAGAGCCACTGGAGAAACAGGAATSCTTTCAGGGATGGAGCCCAGGGGCTTGGAAACASCCRGGCTCAGCCTGCTCAGGGAGCCTGCTGCTGGTTTGGAGTTTGRATTTGTGGTATTTTTGGAGCTTTGGTTGGGAATCCACAAGATGAGCTCCATTCCCTGGAATTCAGAAGGACTGTGACGGAGGGAGGCAGTTCCCTGGAGTGTCACTGCATGGGCAGCGTGCTCCAGTCCATCTGTTGTGAGATGAGCTGGTTGACACCCTCACATCCCACTTTTCCAAGAGATTTCTTTGCAGCCTGTCTATTGTGTTTGCAGGGTGCCCTGATGAAGGAAGGAAGGAAYGATGAATCTGACTCCATGTTCTCAGAAGGTTATTATTTTATGATACTATATTATATTGAAGAATGCTAAACTATACTATACTAAAGAATACAGAAAGGATACTCACAGAAGGCTAAAAAGATRAYAATRAAAACTYGTGACTCTCTCCAGAGTCCTGACACAGCTTGGCCCTGATTGGCCAATGAGTCAAAATAACACACACCAGAAAGCAATGAAACAATCTCCAAACACATTCCAAAGGAGCAAAACACAAGAGAAGCAAATGAGATGAGAATTGTTTCCCTTTTTTCGCTGAGACTTCTCGGCTTCCCAGGAGGAAAATCCTGGGCAAAGGGATTTTCCAGAGAATGTGAATGTGACACCTGTCCTGTGTGTTTGGGGGCTGACTTGGAAGCAGAGCAGCCCCCCAGTCCCAGCCTCCTCCCTGGCTGGAGCTGCACTCTCCATCCCCCAGCAATGGAGRTGCTCCTCCAGGAGCCTGGAGCTGCTGATGAGCTCAGAGGGAATCAAAAGGCAGTGTCAGAAAGGATCTACACAAATATGAGCTAATTAACATGGAGTGCTGGGGAGCCCAGGGGGAGCAGGAAGGGGAGGATTCMCTGAGGGTACAAAGCCATGAGGTACCTGTCCAGCATGGCAATATCCATGAGCAGGAGCCAGCAGTGTGTGAGTGCTGCCATGGCTGGGCTGGTGTTATTGTCACATCAGCAGGAGGCTGGTGCACTCCCAGGTTCCTTGTGGGTCATAAAACACCACTGTATTCCACTGGAAATGCTAAGCTGTTGATTTTTGGGGTTTTCAAAAGAAACCTGGTGTTAGTCACTGCATGGTCTGTCCCTGTGTGGGGTTGTTCATGGAGACAGGCCATAAATAGACACAAAACTCCCTTTTCCTGCAGTGTCTGTTGGGTTGTTGATTCCCCAGGGTCAGTGTTCTCTAAGGTTTGGCAGAATTTGCTCATGCTGAACACATGCTAAGCAAGGCCCAGGAATTGTTGGTGGAAATGGAACAGAAGTTCAGGGACGGTCACTAGATCTGACCAGGGCATCCAAAAATTAAGGGGAAGGTGATTCAAGCTGACTCCTGGACCTCATTCTGGTGACCTCTCCAGCAACATTGTGCATGAGGAAACCTTTCAGTTGCTCTCTGTGTTCATTAACAGCTTTGGGCTGTAATTTGTACATCCTTGGCTTAGTGAACATCTCCATTTGAAGCCATTTACTGTGTGAATGTTTCCCTGTGAAGCTGCTGGACTTTYTGGGAATGCTCAAGAGGATTTCTCTGCCCCAGCACATGGGTTATGTTGATATACAAGATGCAGGACCCAGGTGAAGTTCATGGTCATTGGATTTGTGCATGGGGCCTGTCTAGAAGGAAATCCTGCTCTTCCCTTGCTGGTGGGGCAATTGGATGGAATTCTTTTCCATCCAAAGTGTTTAATCACCTAATTTGTGTTAAGGAGCATCAGCTTTTCATTTCCAGCTGTGCCAGCACAGAAGATGCTTCCTTGTTAATGAATCCTGGACTTGAAACATC
Source organism: Sporophila hypoxantha (assembly GCA_002167245.1). Taxonomy (NCBI): domain Eukaryota; kingdom Metazoa; phylum Chordata; class Aves; order Passeriformes; family Thraupidae; genus Sporophila; species Sporophila hypoxantha. Next base: position 1,188,644 of record NDFG01000003.1, on the reverse strand, counting down.
TCTATGTATGTGTGGGGACATGAAAGCCCAGGGAGGGGACAAGACTTGASGGTGCATCAGGAAATTGGGAGCAAGGGCAGGACGGAGCACAGCGATGAGACCACCCGCAGATCCCTCTTCATTGTGTCCAATCCAGTACCCAAATTTCAGACTTTTAAGAGGATTATCARGTGTCTGTTTGAATTACTCTGACATGAACAGTCACTCAGAAAATGTACATTCATTTGAAAGGTCAAGCACATCTGATTTCTGCCTTTGGTATGCGGGGGCTTATCCTTTCAACTCTCCCTTCCTTAATGAGATTCTTGTTTCAAAGAGTCGCGCTGTGCCCAGGATTTGACGGAGTCAAGTGTGCTGGAGATAGTTTTTGTTATCATGTTTACCCTTTTATCTGCCTGTCCTTTGAAAGCTCCCCAGCACACAATAAGGATGCAGCAGGATGGCCACTCGGGGCAGCTCTGCCAGCAAAATCAGCTTTTTAGGGGAGGAGAGAGGGAGATGTGCTAGCGGGGAGCTGCAGCACCAGGAATTTTGATTTCTGCRTGGCAAAGCATCCAAATGGAGAGAGGGCCTTTGAGAAGACCCCCCCAGTCACTAGGGGGGGGCTGGGCAGGTACCAGGGTGTCATCAGCTCCCACAGAAACCTCAGAGGAAATAAAGCCAAGTTGGGCTTGGCATGGCAGAGTTGTGTTTCTTGATTAAATTAATGTGTATTGATATTTCTCCTGTTGTTTTGACTTCACAGGCTGTTTAAATTCAGGCTTGTCACAACAAAATACAAAGGAGGTTGCTCAGAGATTGATTTTTTTTTTTTCCCTTTAATCCTGTCTCTGAAGAAGAAGAGTATTTTAAAATTTTATTTTTTTTCCTCACTRCTTCCAGGTTGACAGCCAGGGAAGGCTGCAAACGTTAAAACTGTTGCACAAATAATTATGTTAAAATGCCRAGCATACATTATGGAGGAGGGCGCTCCTTGATTGTAACGTACGAATCAATTTTCTGCGTCACAAAATTACTGACACTGGAGTTGGCTGTGGTGATTTATTCCCTGGAATGACGATCCTGTGACTGCCTTTCCCCTGGAGAAGGGTTTTTTTTTTCCTGATGGGTGAAGCTTTGGTCTCCTCTTTGCTGTCACTGCTGTCTCCTCCCTGCCTCGGTGACAGTCCCCTCTGCCGCTTAAAAATAGCGGCTTTTATGCAAACTACGTCCCAAAACGCTCTGCCAAGTTAAATAATGTAGTCACAAAACCAAATATTGAATAATGACTGAGGCAAGGATTAAGGGAGACAGGCAAGGAACAAAAGAGAGATTCTCAAGTGTTTTGAACACAGAATTGAGACGACACAGATGCGCAGTGGGCTTTTTCTCTCTGCAGCCAGAGGACACAGATTAAAGGGGTCCTCCAGGACTGTGCACTCCCAGCCAGCKTAAGCTGCCTAAAGACCTCTTTAAATCCAACCTTTTCAACAAGCCCAGCTGGCTGGAGGAATTTCTGCTGGGGATAAATTCAGAGAATGATGAAGTGGTTTGGTTTGGTTTGGAAGGGACCTTGGAGGCTGTCTCATTCCAAACCTCTGCAGGGACACTTTCCACTAGAGAACCTCCCACTGGACCTTTTTAAATGGATTTCTGGGGAACATGTCTTGGGTTTTTTTTTTCTAGTGGAAGGTTCCCATGGGAGCTTTTCTGTGCTTGTTTCTGGAAAGAAAACATAGTTTCTCTTGTTTTCCCTTGGAAGGCAGCAGCCCAGGCAGTGCCATCAACCCCAATTCTTTACACAACTCTGTTTTTGCGGRGAGATTTAAATAAAAAATGCCAGGGGCTGGGAAAAAAAAATCACAGGCATTTAATTTCTCATGCAACTCGTGGGATTTTTCAAATCCACCTCAAAGTTGTTGAGTTGCAGTAACTCAGTGGGTAGCTGTTGGCTACTCATATGGTGAGAGAGGAACAGGCTGAAGGAATGTTGCACAAAAACTTATGTAAATGTCTTCTGTACAGCTCAGAGAAAGTCTAGGACTCCTTTAAATCTAAGAGTTGGAAATTCATCTGGGAAGCCATAAATTCAGTAGATGTCTTTTCCTCAATAAAGTCAGAATATTGGCCAGGGAAGAAGCATCCATGTTTCACAGAAGGAGTTACTGGACTTTCTGAGTGTTTCTTCTTTTTTTTTTTTTCCTGGTCCAGAAACAGTTGAAATGTAGCTCARGATAAATTGCAAGGTGATGATTTACATGACAGGTGACGCTGGCAAGCACATTATTCTCAGAGGAAGCATAAGATGGGATGTATTTACTGCCTGTCTGGGCAAATTATCCACTCTCAGATGTCTGGCATGTGCTTGTGTAGGAAATGTGTGAGTCCAAAATAGCTGATAAAGAGGATGCAGGGCACAGCAGTTAATAAATGCAACCCCCCCATGGCTGTTGYTGCATCCCTCCTGCTGAACTCTCTCTAACTGAGAGATCTGGAGATGCTCTGGAGCTGGGTTGCAGTGAGGGAGCTCACAGAGGAATTTCCTCGCTGCTGCAGAGGTGAGATGGGCATGGCTTTGCTGAGGAAAGGAGAAGGATCTGTGTTTGAGGGGATGTCAGTGCAGGGAGCCCAGTGTGTTTTGATTTTGGAGCTGCAGGAGCCAACTCCTTGTCTCCTGTTCCTTCCTGAGGTTATAACATCCCATCCTCCAGGGAAACTCCTCATCTGAGATGAAGAAAATTACCCTGCTCTGGCTGCTGCTGTTGCTTGGTCTTGTCAGGCTGGCTGATTTACTCTTAATATTTATCCCTCTTCACCTTATCTTCCCTACTGATGAGTAAAGCAGAATAATGAAGTGGTGCTGCTAAACTCTGAGCTTGTGCWATCCAAGGGGACTGCAGCTCACAGGCAGGGATGGGTTGGGAAYTTCAGTGCAGTTTTGGAGCCCTGATGTCCCCCATGGTAGCTGGTGATGACCCTCCATGTGGAGACTWCTTTAGGCCATGTCTATTATGGATTATTGTGTTTCCAGAAGGTTTTTTCCTCCCCTACCCTGGGAGGAGGGGAGGTTTGCAGGATGATTGCTTTTTATTTGTGTGTGTGTGCCCACGGAAAGCTTGGGATCTCATCTGGCTTATAAGGATCTGCTTCTGTTACCTAGCAGGTATTGTAGGTGGATGTGTAAATGAGGATCCTTCTGTTTACAAAGAAATGGATATATGGTATAAAAACAATTTACTTGTAAAAGACTCATCCTGCCTCCAGAATATGTTTGAATCTTAACASAAGACAAAGTAATTTAATCCCTCCCAAACCCATATGTTGTTTGCTTCTCATTTTTTCCAGCAAATTTTACCTTCATCAAAAGATAAATCAATTTGTAGCAGCTATTGGCAGCTCTTTAAGCTGCCGAATTGAACAGCTTAATTAGGGAAAATATATTAAAAGATCTGAGAGATGCTAACCCGTTCAGTGCCTCCTCTTGGTACATCTGTGTGGTCTTACACAGGTGTGGGGCTCCAGACTCCCTCCAGTTTGTCTTCTCCTGCTTTTATGTGATGCTTTGTGGTGTGGTGATGGCACGAGAGGTTTTACTGCCCTCTAAAGCCTGGCAGGGCTTTTCTAGGCCTGTCCAGTTTGAGGATTTAATAGTTTATTCTATTACAAATTTTCATTTAAATCAAAGCAATAACAAATTTTTTAAATTAAATTTCAAAAATTAATTTTTAAAAAATAAAGTGATAACAATAACAATAATGAAACTATTATTATTATTATTATTATTATCATTATTATTATTATCATTATTATTATTATTAAAAAGGTGGTATTATTATTATTATTAGAGGGCTCTTCCCAAAGCACCTGGCAGCTGCCCAGTGTCTGTGAGCTCCCATGCCTGCAGCATGAGATGGAGTCAGGGTCTCAGAGTTCTCACACCCAAATAAATAGAACAGGAACAATTTGCAGCACCATTCCCAAAGATCCACTCTCATTCAGTGCTGTTCCTGTGCTTTGTTTGCACTTTGGAGGGGGGGATGGAAAAAGGCACCCAATAAAAGTACAAACTGCATGAGTCAGCCTGAATCTGCTGTTGTGCCTCGTTCTTCCCATTAGCAAATACCAGGGATGAGTGTGTGGGGAGGTGGGCATGCCCTCCTTCCTAAATGACAGCTTGTTTCAGGGCTGAACTCATTAGTGATGCTGCTCTGCTGAACATTCCCTGCCTGGCTCAGCCWGAGCTGAGCACATCCCTGCCTCTCCCAGATATCCTGGGCAGGGGAGTGGCTGCTGTTGATCTTGCCATTGCTAAGATGAGGACAGACCTCTGCTAGACCCACGCTGGTGGGACAAAGCTGCTGTGGCCTCGGTCCCTGCCTTCAAAAACCTGCTAGGAAGTGGATTTTGGAAAGGAGTTTCCTGCTGYTCCTGTTGGAGAGGATGAGCATCAGCTGAGGATTTCAGAGCTGTGCTTTGCTGTGCAAAGCTTCCATACCTGACCTTGCTTAGGGCTCTTCCTTGGGTGATGTTTGGGTCCAGGATTCCTAGAGATGCCTCTGGACTGGCTTCAGCAAATAAGAGAATTTTCTTGCAAAGGCTGAGAACTCCCAGATCTGAACTCCCCGAGGCTTGTGTGATGGGCTACAACAAAAAAGCAATGTTTGGTTAATTTAAGCTTTAACTTGAGGTGCTGAGATAAAACAGAGTTGATGTCAGGGTAGTCTTGCTTCAGAAGCAGAGTATTGTCAGCGCAGAGCGAAGTGCTCTCCATCTGTTCCCGTGGCTGTCAGGAGCCAATATTAGATAGCTCCACTGCAGGCTGGGAATCTGCGAGTGAGGGCTCATGGCAAAAGCTTCATGTGGGGAGCTTCATCCCTCCTTTGCCTTGCCWTGGGTTAACTCACACCCAAACCAGTCAGGCTTTGCAAAGCTGAGTGCTCCTGGTGATGTCTAGAACTCGTTTAACATCCTTCACGTCACCCTGGAAGGACAGGGACAAAAAGGAATCTGAAACATCCGCTGAAGGATCTCCCTGTCATCATCCTGAAAATCTCCTAATGACCCAAGGAGTGGTTCCCTTGCTGTTGGAGCTTGTAGCACATGACAGACCTTGAGKTTTTTCTTCTCCCACCTCGTGGGTTTTTTTTGTGCTCTGCAGCAACAGAGACGAGGTTTGGCTGCTGAGGGAATTGATGAAACTTAGAAAACGAGAGGTCTTGTGACAGGCTAACACCTCAGCTTGCTTTGAACTCGGTAGTGAAATATATAGACACAATTCTCATTGCAGGTGGCTTTTTCCTTGGTAGCATGTGTGTATCTGTGCCCAGCCCCACACGTGTGTGTACATGCATAGTTATTCTTGCCTCAGCACAACGATTTCCTAACGATCTCTTACCCATCCAAGACAGATTGCTTTTCATGGTTCAGTGGCCGCAGCTCAGGCATCCATTTTAATCAATAAAACAGTCAAAAGAGAGAATAGATTTACTTGTTTCTGGTTTTTTACATTTAATTGAAAATTTTCGAGTGATTACAAACATAGCTATTGTATAGATTGTGGAGTTYAGAAGACAATAAGTGCCAAAAGAAAAATGTCCCCGGAGCTCAACCTCTTCCCCTTGTGATGCACAATAGATGTTGGTGGTTTGTGCCTGGCCTTGTCCTTTCTTCTCCTTCCTCAGGGTTTGCAAAAAGCAGGATGGATTTAATGGGGTTTTACCCAGACATTGCAGGGATGTCTGTGATGAGCAGCATTAAATCCTCTTATTTGTCATGAGGGAGAATCTCCCTTCACACAGAATGTGGAAACACCATGGGAAACCTGGAGATGCATCATCCTGTGAGCCACTTGGTCACCAAACACGTGTGAGGATGGGCCATAAAAGCTCTCCAGACCCAACAAAAAGAGTTTAATTTTAATGAGAGCTGATTGAAAAGCTGTTTCAGCAAAAAAAAAAAATCTTTTGGTCATCAACAGGGGAAAAAATGTGTAATTTCTGTCATGTTTTCATGTCCAAACCAAGCCCCTTCTTCAGAAGGAAACTGTGGGGATAAATAATTGGAGAATAGGAGGGTCTGGGGTATTTTCCAGTGCCCAAAGGTGCTGCTGTAGTATTTATCCMTTATTAGCAGGTAGGTTAACCTTCCCCACTGGAGATTTAATTTGATCATTTAATCTGTTCCCTGTTGTCAATGTGAGTGTCCAAAGGTAGGTGTTGTTTGTGAGGGTACCACACACATAATAACCCTTTTGAGATTTGAATAAATGTGTGCATGGAGCAATGATTTGTTGTGTGGTGTTAGGAAAGGGAACTCCTGGACACCCATGGTTTCTGAGCTTGCAGCTTGCATTGATGCCTGATAAACTTTGCCTTTCTTCTGGGGATTCTTTGGAAAAAAAATAACATGCCATGCTGTCTCTCTGGCTGTAAATTTARTAAACCTGGAAGCAGCACAGCAGCTGAACATATCAAAGCCACAGACTGTTAACTCCAGTGCAGGAAAACTTTAAAAACAGTCCTCGAGACCCCTGCGCTCTCTGCAAAATGAGATCTGAGTCCTCTTTAAGTTGTTTTTAATAGCTGGAATTACTGAAGATTGGTGTTTTCCAGGGAATAGGTTTGTGAGGGAGCTGCCTGGTGGGTGCCCATGGTGATATCATTTCCAGTGGTATTCCTGGGATAACCTCCAGAGCACGCAGGTCTCCTCACAAATTAACGCTGMGCCCTTTGTGCCGCCTGGCTCTGGCTCCTAGACAGACAATTTCCTCGATATTTTTATTATCATCTCTGATTTCCTTAGCTTGGTTGCCTGCTGGAAGCAGATTTGTTCTGGCACGGGCCAAGATGTGGCTCTGGAGGAGTGATTGTCACCTTCCATCTGTCACAGGTAGTGCTGCTGTCACCTYGCAGAGAGCGTGGCTTTGTCCCCAGCAGCCCAAACCTGTGGAGCAGCTCTTAGGAATCCAGAGATTCCTGGTTTGGAGATTCCATCAGAGAAGAAAAACGGCTCACGGGGTGGTTTTGTCCACGAAATGAAGCGTTTTTTGTCCTTTTTTATCCCTGATACCATGTTGCAAACTGGACGACCCCAAATGTTGGATTTTGTGCAAACACACCCCGAACAATTCGCAGCAAAACTGATTTTACTGCCATGAAAAGTTTATAGATTATGGCTATTCCTTTCTTGGCAGCATTTTAACTCTTCCTCCCCATCAATTTTATAGATTTTGTGGGATTTTTTCCCTGTTGCATATCCCTCACCAGAAGGAAACWGCCGTTTTGAGGAAGAACAGATCCTTTTTGCAATTTTCTTTTCAAACGCAAAATCAAATTCTCCATCAGGAAAGGCTTCAAATAGAAAACTCTGACCAGCCCAAATTAGGGGGGACTCAATTTACTCTGGCAGAATACTTTGAGAGCTGCAGATGAAAACTGCAATTTAAGTGCCTAATATTATAATTATACACCGATGTGTTTTATTAATGGGATTGAATGTGGTAGCTTTGTAGTAATGAGCTTTTTTGAAGATCCGTGTAATAGAGTTTTCTGATGGTGAGGACCCTGCCACACTGCTCCCTCTAAAAAGCACCTTGAAACTCATGGAATAGCCAGGGACAGGGTTAATTCGTTGACTTGAGCAGTAATTAGTTGCCCTTCTCCTGGAGGAGCCCTTCCTGGAGGGGAAGAGGAACCCAAACCTCCTGCTTGTGGTGCTGTGTGGACGATCTGGAATTTTATTTTGGGTGATTCTCRAGCAAATGAAACGTTTGGGGAGCCTTGGAGATGAAAGGTTTTGTCTTGACAAATTAGCACTTAGCAGATTGCTGGTATTAAAGAGCTGTGGGTTTGAGCGATGTGTACAGTTGGGCCTTTTTAACACAGGAAAAATCATTTTCCCATTCTCTAACAGCATTCGAATGCACTTCTGGTAATAAATAGGGAGGAAAAAAATGAAACCTTTGAGTTTTTTCCTGGGCCAGAGCATTCCCTCCCAGCAGGGTAAAGCTGGGTCAGTTAAAAAGATTCATGTTTACAGCTTGCATATTCCCTGTGGAAAAACCTGGAACAATCCTAACTGGGGTTCTGAAATAAAGTCTTCAAGACAAATTTCAGTTTTAAACAGAATGTTGATATGGGATATTCTGATAGTTTAATTTTTTTTTTCTTACTGTGAATTTATCACAACTCACTTCCCCCGGAAGGAATTTTGTATAAATGAACAGCTTGTGTTAATTATATTAATAACCACGTTAATTATATAACTGTGCATAAGAATTCAAGGTCTTCTAAGACTGAGTAGGGAGAGCAATGAAAATAAAATGGCAAATTCTAGAGCTGTTATAGTGTGAACTCGATGTTTCTTATTTGGTGTCTTTTGACAGGGAAAAGTAACTTTTTAAAACCCACTACAATGTTCTTTACAAATCCTGCTTTTCTCTAAATGCTTCCCTTCTATGTTAGAGCATAATTAGCTTTTGTCAACTTTTCTATGGGCAGTTTTCATTTTGCACTTTCTTTGAATGCCATGGCTGCTTTTCTGGAATAGCTGAAGTTTTGTTTCTTCCTCTGGCATTTTTAGTCTGCAATTTTCGTGGAGAGAAAACCTCATGTTTGGCCTCCTCTCACTAGTTAGGTGTCCTTGATGCATTCATTTAGGAAATGCAAAGCCAGGCAAGTGTTGCCCCTTCTCCCTTTGTTAATTAACCCAGTGTGTACAATCACATTTTATTTGGCAGCTTGACTGGAGGGCCCAGCTGCTGGGAGATGAGCCATGAGAGGGGAAACAGGAGCTTTGTGCTGAGTTAATATGTAGATTTTTGGAGCTTGTTGATGTTCCCTAGAACATCTGCTCCTTGGCACTTGCCCGTCCAGCTCAACCTGGATCCTTCCAGGAATGGTGGAACAAGGAAGGGTGGGGAAATGGGGGTGCAAGTGGGAAAATGGGATGGAGAGTGAGAGACTTCCCCTACTGCTGATGGATGCTGGTGTCTGAGTCTTGGGAACTTCTTCAGGGCAAAACCTCCCTCCCAAGGCCAAAGAACCATGTGTGGCTTCCAGCATCACCCTCAGTGACTTGTGGCATGCTGGGTTTGGTGTGGGAGGGATGGCAGGAGATGGGAAGATCTGTGTCCTGAGCGTTCTCCATCCTGTCCTGCATCCCTCCTGCCCTTCTCACTCATGGTCCCTGTCAGGGAAGCGGGAAGAGTGGGCAAGGAGACAGCTCCAGTGCCACCCTGTCCACCCCCACATTATCCTGCCTTATTACATTGTAATAAATTGAACCATTCCACTTCATTATTTCATATTTGAGGAGATTTATAGATTGTCCTGGTGGCTGAAGAGGCAGTGATTAAAGGAGCAGTGTGCTAATGAATGAGCCTCAGCACAAAGCCTTTTTAATTAATGCACAGCCCAGGGGCTGTAAACGCCTTGCTGATAACAAGCCTGGCCCATTCAGGACATGAACTGACAACTTTGCAGAGAATGAAGGCTTATGTGGAGACATGGGTATGGTATTGAAATGGCAATTACGGCTAATAAAATGATTCGTCTGCCCATCCATCGCCCTCCTTCCCTGTGCCCAGCCCTGTCTCTGCCTCAGAAGTAATGGCAGGTGGAGATTTCATTTGGCTCCTCCAACCTTTCTTGGTGATTTAATTTACGGGCTGCATCTGTTCCTTCACAAGGCTCTTTCAGTCACATTAGAGATGGATTTTCACTCCAGGCTATTCTGAACTCGCTGGAAATTTCCCTGAGTCAGATTATTTTGCCCAGTGTTTATGGCTGCTTTTCTTTTTATTTCTAAAAATTTTTTCTAATGGAGTGCCTTGCTGGGAGGGGAGGCAGTGAACTTGTTGGCAGTGCTGTCCATCCATCCACACATTCAGCACTGACTCTGGGCTGCTCAGAGTCCTGGGATAAACASAGTGGATTCACACAGCTCTGGGAAAGAGGGAACCTGCCAGGGTGAATTGTCACCTTCTTTCAGGATGGCCTCAAACCTATCCCTGATTTTTGGTGGGTTTCACGTCTCCTTCCTGCACATCCTGTGCTTGGTGGTGTTGGTACATTTGCCCATTGGAAAAAGTGACTTTGAAAATGCATTAAGGAAAAAATCAATGCTTAAATAAACTGGYGGTGACAAACTGGAGGTTCCCATTKTCCTTGGGAAGTTAAGGGGGAGATGAACAGCATGGATAAGTCATTGCTGCTTYACTGAACTCTGAGGAAYTGCCCTGGTTTGTGCCAYRTCCTGTGTGGTGRTGCTTAAATGCTGTGCCCTGGGTCAGCCTTGTGGCAAAAAGGGCCAATCACTGATGCCTGGCAGCTCTGGAGAATTTGGGAATGCTTTACTCCTCTGAGCATCCCCTGTGGCTTGGGARTGAGGACCTCAAAGCCTGGCACCATCCCTTCTTCTCAAGGTCCAGCTTCTGCATTTTGCCTCACTGAATTCCTGACAGGTGGAAGCACTTTTTTTCAGAAAGGAACGTGGGAAGAGGAGGTGGCAAACTTTTGAAACAAAGTTAAAAAAAAAAAAAAAAGACAAAAATATAAATGATGCTGCTTGTGGCCTGCAGATTTAATGATATTTGCCCATTTGATTGATGAAGATGATGAACGAGGCTTTGTGGCCTGTTGAGGGTGAAAAGTCTAAGTACCAGGATGGAGAGTAAATCAATCACTTCCCTCTCCYGTGCCAGATGGGATCATCAGTTACCTGCAGATCCCGGCAGCGCCGTACATTACCCGGCTGTGGGACAGCACATCAGCCATGGCTGCTGCCTCCTCTCCCCAGAGATCGATAATCCATGGCCAGGGGAAGCAACACCACAGAAATGAAACCGCTAAAACTCCTGGCCAACTTTATTCTCGCGTCAGGTTTCGTTTGCTGATGGACAAATTCTGGCACCACGTCTCACAGGGGCTGGGCTGGACACTGGGCCCTGCAGTGGTGCCTGAAGATTTTAGCCTTTAATATATTTCAAATCCTGTATACTGCATCAGTGCATAACTCTAAACTCCATATAAAGTGTAGTTAACTCCTCACATTTTAGTCAGTCTTCACATTTAGTCATTTTWGTCAGACAAAACAATTCYTMTAGGCCTGAGATCCATAGACACCCTACAGCTTCAGGCCCTGAAAAGTGTAAACAAAAGTGAATTGGGGAGGGGAGAAAATGAGGGGGGGATATGACTTCATTACCTGAAGCTGTAATTGGAGGATTAACCCCTGATTTGGAAATGGACCAAACTTATATCTGGACTTATATCTATCTTATATCATATCTTATATCTATCTTATATCTATATCTTGTATCTTATATCTATCTCATATCTTATCTATGAATGGACCAATCTTATATCTTATGAAAAACTTATGACCATCATCCAAACTGGGTTTAACCCCTCTCAGAGACTTTTGACTGCCCAAGGTGTATCTATTGAAGGCCTTTAATAAATACCTATTCTTATTCTCTTAATCTTGTCTAGCCTCTGTTCTAGGTAGCCACTCCAAGGCATCAGTAGGACACAGGAGATGGAGCACATGGGGAAAAGTGCTGGTGGTTTATTGAAGAATAATCTTCTCTGAGTGCTTGCAGTGCCATCATTCTTTTTTTGGGTTTTTTTTGCTTGTGTGTGTATGTTTTTTCATGCCTGTATTTAGTATTTGAGCACTTCCTTATCATTTACATGCTGAAACCCACAGTGTAGAGGTAAAATATGCTTCTGTCTCTGCTTTGGGCAGAGGGATTTGGGTTGCAGGGCTGTATCTCAGTGCTGGACTCCTACAGCAGTCAGAGATCTCATTCCTTGGGCATTACAAGCCATGTCCTCCATGTGCCATCCCCATGTTACACCTGCTTTGGGCCAGCACTGTAACTTTATTATTTTGAGTAGTATTTGCCYTACACTTGGCAGAATCCCATGAATTATTTGAGGGTGTGTTGGCAAACAGGGTTTGACAAACAGTGGCTCAGAACCATGTAACAAGCTCAGGACTTGGGATGTTCATCAAAAGTTTTGGGGTTTTATATTTCCTGAGTTCCACCAACCTTGTGAGCAGAGCCAATGTGATTTATGGCTTTGTGTTATGCTCCTGTGAAACTTGCAGGATTTTGTTATAAAATTCTCCCAGCTTTATCAGGTTTCACCTGAGCCCTGTTTTGGAGGCCGTTAATTCTTTATGTTGTCATTTCTGAAGACCCTTTTACAGCAGGAACTCAGCATTATATAGCACTTAATAATGGGCATGTTGCACTCCAGAGTAAAGAACATTCTGCTGTGTTCAAACCTCTTACAGTGATCACTGCAGCTGCTGATGGCCAGGACAAATGTGCCCAGTGTTTTGCCATGTATTTGTGTAGGGAAGCATCATTCTGCTCAGGTAGTTTTTGGGYTGTGATTTATGCTCAGAGGTGCTGCAGGACTTTCACACTCTCTGGGTTTTGTTGTCTAATAAAGTCCCAAATTGTGTCAGTGCAGAAGGAGAGCTGCCCTTGGGTAGAGTCCATCCCTCTTGCTGACTTGGTCCATTGACCTCCCCAGTCTATTATCAGGACTCATTGGAGAGCTGGCCTTAATTACCTGGCCTCAAGATGATGAGTTTAATGTGCTGCTCAGACAGAGAAGCTGTCACATRCAGAGGTCCTCACCAACCATGAAGAACAGGGTGGCAAGCAAAGGAAGGAGGAGCTGAGATCCTTGTAATGTGTATGTCCTGAGTTTTAAGRCCCTAAGAAGGGAGATGTGATGGGCCAGGCTTGGTCCTGTCACAGCAGATGTATAACCAGCATGTTAAACTTACAGCCACAGGTGATGTGAAACAGGAGGATGGGGTGAATTTCTGACAGGGGTGGCTCAGCACTGTTTTTTCCCCTGGATGTGCTGTAGATTCCTTCTGTGACCTTGAGGATGTTTTCAAATCTTTCTTTTCTGCTTGTGTCTGGGCTTTCTAGGGCAGGGACCATCTCTTACAATGTCTACTTAATTGAGGTTTGCCTCTTGTTTGAAGTCTCTGGGCACTGCTTTTGATATCAATAACAATCATGATAGTGAGAGACCAAAGACAAAGGAACAATTCCCAGGAAAAATAGAGCAGTGGTGCTCTCCTGTACTGGTAATTCAGGGGTAAGGGATATAGATGGGTTTTGACAAGAAATARGAAGTACTGGGGAGCTCAGACTGCRGTTCTAGTGTGGACTGAAATCTGGTGTACAATGAGCAAAGCCTTGCAGACCTCCCCGTGCTCTTTCACCTGGGTTGGAAGGGAAACACAAACATTTCCTAAGAGGATCTGCCTGAATTCATAGTGCCTAGAGCAGGGTTGTGAGATGGGCCCTGAATCACAGACAGGAGCAGAGGATTTGGGGAGAACAGWCTCCCCTAATAAATCCACACAGCACCTGACTTGCAAATAGGTGAAGTAGAGTTTTTCAGGTTGGAATTGTTGGCTAAATCCAGGACTTCTGTACAGCCCACTGCAGTCATTAGAGAGGGCCTTAAACTCATTCTCTCCTTTCCATTAGCATTGACCATTAGCTCTGGAGAGCTGTGTTATTGATATAAATGCCTTTGAAACCTCCTGAGCTCCAGGCTTTGACGGATTTCATAGGCTGGTTAGGGAAAGTGTTTCTTTTCATCAGTTTTGAATTTGTCACTATTTCAGTGGAATCAAACGGGACTTCTTGTGTTGCAAGGCAGGGAGGGTAGAAATACCAGATGTACTTTATCTCCCTCACTCATTAATTCATATTCATTTATCATAAGACTTCCTATTTGTCTCCTTTTTAAGATAAATAATCTCAGCCCTTCCAATCCCTTGTCATATGCAGACAAGAATGATTTAAGGAGCTGGAAAAGTTCCATATGACAAGGGATACAGAGATTCGAGTGTTGAGTCTGGTCCTTTCATTTCTGGAGGACAGAGCAGAAGATGGACATGACAGGGCTGAATATCCTGGTTTCTCTGCAGATGTCCTGTGGCTAGCACAGGGACAAGTGCATGGAAACACATCTGTCCACCCCATTTTTGATGCTGGTAASACATTCTGGGCTGTGATAAGTTTGAATTTTGTACAGAATAAGCTACATTTGATAGGAGCTGTCTGTATGGCCTCTTAGTCCCGAACTCAGAGGTGGATGCTGAACGTGTTTGAGTCATTCCCTCCACAGGAATGTTTTATAACTTGGCTGAGGTTGTAGCTGTGGTATTTGCTTAAGATCTGATCCAGATCTCCTGTAATTGCAAGGTGTCTTCTGGAGGATTTGGAAGAGCTAGGCTGCCTTATTCCCTTCCCCCTAATTTGAAGGTTATGCATCACTGTTTTCCCCTGGAATACAAGAGTCTTTCCTGGGATACTCGGGAGGATCAGAGGAGGAATAGCAGCAGCCCTGTTTTAGGGTACTAATCCTCTTGTAAATCCCAGCATTTGTATATCTCTAATAATAATTCCAGGCACTTGAATGATGGTTTAAGCACACCCATAAGGAAATAAACATTGAGCTAATCCTCTCRGCGCCCGGGGAGCAGCAGGGTGAGCAAGCAGTTAATGTTTGTGGCGTGGGTGCGGCTGCTCTGGATTCCCTGAGCATGAGAGGACCCTGGGAGAGGTGTGGGGACAGGAGGCACAGCTCACCTGAGGGATGGCCCTGCAGCATCCTCAACCTTAGGAGCTGCCTGTGAGCTCAGACAGAACCAACTGCTTGAGAAATCTCTCCCTGCAGCCCAAGCTAATTTGTGCTGTCAATCCCCCTSGCTTCCCGCGCTCGTATTTAGCGCCATTGATTTATTGGATTGCAGGAATATTAAGAACCTCAAACTATTAGTCCTGATTATAACTTGTTGGCGGCTTCATCACTCCATGTGTCTTGCCATGCTTGGGAGGAGACAGACTGGGCCCTTTGCTTGCTCCCAGCAGCTATTGAGCCTCAATTTACCACTCTCCTCCTCTCTGCCTTTCCCTGCCCTCCCAAACTTTCCCARACATGCTTTTCTTACAGCCACAGGTATTTTTGGGAGGGCATGGAGGAATGGAATAACTTTCCCAAGCTGAAATGAACTCATGCATAGCAGAGCCAGGGAGCTGAGGTTGCTTTTGCCCTTGCCCCTGATGTTCCCAATGCACTGGATCTTCCCTAATTTCTCCTCTACTGCTTCCATCCCTTTGCTCCCTTCAGAGCAGTTAACACTGCCTTTTCTTTCCTGCCTTCAATGTCCTCTTTGAAAATCTCAACATCTTTGGCCTCAGAGCAGACTGTCTTCCYTTCTYATCCCTTTTCCAAGTCCTGGGTGCTTCCAGAAAGAAATGGGGTCATCCTGAGTACAGATGGGAATGCATTTAGAGGAGTAAACACCACTTGCAAAGAGATGCTGCAGTGGCCCTGGTTTTGAAGCTGGCCTGGATCAAGAGARAAACAGCCTCTGGCAGTGAGGGAGGGGGARAGCAGGGAATTTGGGGTGAGAAAAGTGCTGAAAGGAACAGTCTGTGCTCCACACTGTGCCCRGGGGCTGTGGTGTGTGCAGATGGACCAGGTCCCTCTGTGCTCCAGCTGGGGCCTGAGTGCAGGGACAGTGCTTGGAGGGGCTGTGGAGCTTCCCCTGGCACCACCAGGATTTTGGGGCTGTGTGAGGGGCTGCAGCCCCCAGCCCACACTGCCTGTGGGGGATGCAGCAGAGTTTGTGTTGGTTGGCTTTGTGCTGTCCTGTCTTTCTGCTTGGCTTTTCCCTCCAGTGGAAGGTGTGGGCTCATAAAGGAGCCCCCTGAGCCTTCAGGCTGGGTTCACTGGGGTTTACTGCTCACTGGTATGGGCTGGTGGGGTCTGGCAGCTTCCACCATCAAAGCTGTGCTTTGCAACAGGGGCCAAGACTTCATGGGGGAAATGGCCTAAGATCAGCTCATTTGTGGGGTTAAAAATAAAGAGAAATGGGCTTCCCCTGGCACTGTCACAGACATTTCTTTATGAAAATCCTGTCTAGGATTTTTTCCTGCTGGAGCTGAGAAGTTCAGCAACAAGATGTAAACAATATGTTATCTGCTTCTGTAGAATGCAGCAAGTCAGTTCTGGATTGGCCCAGATTGAGTGTTTGGAAGAGATGGCCAATCCAGGGCTGAGAACTCTCTCGGACAGAGCCCGAGAGAGCTGCTCGTGTTATCATTCTTTCTATTCTATTCTTAGGTAGGTTAGCAGCTTCTGGAAACTCTTCTTTTCTTTTCTTTTAGTATAGTTATAATAGATGTATATATCATCAACATAATAAATCAAGCCTTCTGATCATGGAGCCCATCTCGTCTCTTCCTTCACCCCAAAACCTTGTGACAACCGTCAACATGGCACCACCAGGATTTTGGGGGCTGTGTGAGGGGTGCAAGCCCCAGCCCACACTGCCTGTGGGGCTGCAGCAGAGTTTGTGTTGGTTGGCTTTGTGCTGTCCTGTCTTTCTGCTTGGCTTTTCCCTCCAGTGGGCTCATAAAGGAGCCCCCTGAGCCTGCAGGCTGGGGTCACTGGGGTTACTGCTCACTGGTATGGGCTGGTGGGGTCTGGCAGCTTCCACCATCAAAGCTGTGCTTTGCAACAGGGGCCAAGGCTTCATGGGGAAAATGGCAAAGAGCAGCTCATTTGGGGGGAGGAAAAATAAAAGAGAAATGGCTTTTAGAATCTGAGAGTTCCATATTATTAACATCAGAGCTGCTCTTACCTCTGCAGTGCCCTCTAAATGATGCTGGTGCATCCAAAATCTGGATGGGTGGGAGCTCCCTGCCTGGGGTTGCCAGCTGTGTGGTGCTTTGGAGAGGGTGTCCTGTCCCATGGTGACTGTAATGGGCAGGRGGAGAGGCAGCAGGATCCCACCACCCCCATCCCTCCTTGTCTGCATCTGAAGAGAGCTGCATCCAAGCTGCTGGTGWGRGAATCCTTAAAATCAGAGGGTTTTGGGAAAGCTGCAAAAGACAGGYCTCAGRGACAGCAACYCACTGGACTTTCACAGCATTAAARTTGCTGTGTTGTAATATAGCAATGCTTAATGYGAGCAAAAAAGATGATTTAAGCAAGTAATAAGCAAATAAATTATAGTAAAKYTATGAAACACAAAGTAGTTAATAAATGACACAGTTACAAAAGTTTCTTTTTAGTTAAACCAAGAGATAGAGCTGGGAGTGGTGTCCCCACTCCTGAGCCTCCTTTCCTGCCCTSCAGAGGCTCTGTGGTGAGATGGGAGCTCTGTCTGCAGCCCTGTCCATCTTCCATCGCTCAGGGCCTCAGGAATATTGCAGAGGAAGGGTTTCCACTTGTCAGAACCCAGGAAATTCCTCTGACTGCCCTGGAGGAGTTGAGACCCTGCCCAGGGGGCTCAGAGACCCTGGCACAGAGCCCAAACCCCCTGTGCCTTTGATATTGACCCATGGAAAAAATTACCAACCTTATATGAAGAATTACAAGAATTACAAGAGAGTTTAGGTAGAATAATAGTTAGTTTGTCACGGGGTGAAAAACAGATTTTTGAGGTTTTAGAATGGGGGCTCGGGGTCCCAAGATGGAGGAATTTGGGCGTGCCCTGTCCTCCTTCTTTCTTCTTCCTAGCCTCCATGTTCTGGGTGATGTTGGCACTTTTGGATTGGTTTAGAGTAGAAGCTCACTGTCTAACATAGGTGATAGGTATTGGGAAGGTATGGTAAATAATATACTTGTAGTTTTTAGTATAAAAAGATAACACCAGTGTGCCTCAACCCGACCTGCCAGACAGACCTTGGTGGGTCGGAGAAAGAATGTTATAGATAATAAATAATAAACACCCTTGAGAATGAGAACAGAAGAATCCTGACTCCTTATTTGACTGCCACACTGGGAAAAGAGACTTGTACATATCTCAGAGTCTGACCAGCAGAGATTCTGAGATCCACTCTGCTGGCTTGAGGCTGGATAAGGTCTGGGCGAGCTGCTGCTGAGGGATGGYTGGGGAGTGCTTCACAAGGACCTGGCCCTTGCCCAGGAAAGGCTTTCCATCCCTGCCTCCCAGCCCTGTGGCCATGCCCTGCTTTAGCCTAATTACAGCAGCGCTGCTTAATAGACTTCAGAGCCTGGACTGCATCTCATGGCTTTTACTGCCCAAGGAGCATCCATCCTCCTGCTGKGGATGGAGCCAGAGAATCACAGGGTGTCCTCAGCTGGAAGGGGCTGTGGCAGCAGCTCCCTGGCCACAGAGGCAAACACAACTTTCCCAGGCATCATTGTGTGAAAAGCTGTGAGAAAATCAAAGAATGAGAAATAATTCTTATCTCCACTTGCTGCATCTGGTGTTGTGCATGTGTGGAATGTGTTATGAGGATTTGGTTACCAAAGGGTGGTTTCTTAATTGGACACTGGATAGTGTTTGGATTTGCCAATTGGATCTGTCTGGATCGGACTGTAAGGGTGATGAGCTTCTTAATAAGTATAATATAATAATATATATATAATAATATTGTATATAATATAACACTATAATATATAGAGAGGCAAAATTTCCCAGGCATTGTCCTGGGCAAGGCTGTGAGAAGATCAGAGAAAAGAATGAGAAACAATTCTTATCTCCACTTGCTGCACATGCTGATGTGAACATGGGGAATGTGTTATGGGGATTTGGTTTACCAAAGGGTGGTTTCTTAATTAGCCAATGGTAATAGTATTTGGATTGGAGGACCAATTAGGTCCACCTGTAGCAAACTAGGGTATAAAAGTATAGGTTTCTTAATGAAGATTATTATCAGCCTTCTGTAATGCATGGATCTATGCTAATTATTACCCATTACTGTAATAAGAGACCACAAGGATTACCCAGCCCAGCTCCTGGCCCTGCACAGACACCCCAACAATCCCACCCTGTCTCTGGGAGCATTGTCCAACCCCTCCTGGAGCTCTGGCAGCCTCAGGCTGTGCCCATTCCTGGGGAGTCTGAGCAGTGCCCRGCACCYTCTGGGGGAAAACCTTTTCCCAAWCATCCTAAAATCCATGCTAACAGYATGAATCATGTTTCCCCACCCATCATTTCCAGGACAGGACAATAGCATCACTTGCAGCTGGAGTTTTAGGTGCTGCTCTCACCTTCAGCAAACAGAAGTGAAGGATATTCCAGGTGGATTTGGATGCTTAAATTAGTGCTGAGCAACTCTTCCACCCACTTCCAGCCCTCATCCTTTCCCTTCTCCAGCCCTGCTCCCTGCTCCTGCAGCCCAGAGCTGGTGCAGCAAACACGTTACTCACGGAGCAGCCAGTCTGCTTAAGGACCTAAATTTATTTCATTTTCTAAACTGCAGCTGGGAAAAAATAAGGAGCCATTAGGCTGTCAGTTGTCAGGGCTTTACAGGAGCATCAACACATCATGTTTTTCTTTACTGAGACATTAAATGTGTCAAGAGCCAGTGATGGACTGTGTGGATCAGATTCAGAGGGCAGAAGGGATGGTGAGTGAGGGCAGGGTGGTTTTCTCTGCTCTCCCAGGCACCAGAGTCTCAGGAATGCTGTGCTTTCCCAAATGTCAGAGTCCTTCAGCTGCTTCACCTTAATGGAAGCAGTCACAGGTGTCTGCAGGGATGTCAGCAGGGAGCTGAAGCTCGGGTGCTCGCCCATCACTGGATGGAGCAGCACCACAGGGGTCTGGTGCAGCCCTTGTGGGGAGGATTTGGATGCTGCTGGCAGCCAGGAGCGTTTCTCCCCATTTTCTCCCCGTCAGGAGGTTAATGACTGCCTGACCACGGCAGTGTGCCAGGGCAGGGAACTGACAGGCAGAGCAATGTGGAAATCGTGACTTAAGCTAAGGAGAATTCAATGTGAATGGAGGTTTTATTATTTCCCAAAGTACAGCTGGACCTGGGATTTTYATTTTGTTTTTCCTGCGTTTGTCAGATGCCCAGAAACTTCCCAAAGCCTTCAACATCCCAAGGCTCTCCCAAATGCAGTGTTTGGTCTGCATGTACACGAGATGTGTGGCAAATATTTTATTTCAGATGCTGGCATATTTGCACTGGCRCTGACTGCGTTCCATGTGAGTGATGAAAGGCCCTGTATAAATACGGTGTTTCCATTGGTATTGATTGCATTATGATTGCAATTACACTTGCAATGGAGCTGCCTGCATTATGTGTGTTATTAGATTGGCACTCATCATTAGTGCCTGCCTGAGACCACTTTCTTTTTCCTCGAGTCGTGTCTGACACAGCAGCAATGGATCTGTGGAGGCAGAGCCAAGGCTGGGCTTGGGATGTTGGGTTTTCCTGCAGCACTGACCTGCCCAGGGCAGTGCCTGGGTGAGGAGGTCTCTGGTGTTGAGATGACCCCGAGGTTTGGAAAATCTCTTTTTCCCAGCTCCGAGACTGAAGAAGAAGACAGGATTCCTTGGCTCTCATTCTCAAGGTTGTTTATTTATTATCCATTACATTCTTTCTCCAACCTGCTGAGATCTGTCCAGCAGGCTGGGTTGWGGCACACTGACCGCCCTCAGGGCAATGTTATCATTTTATACTAAAAACTACTTGTACTTTATTTACAATAATTTTCCAATACCTATCACCTATGTTAGACAGTCTGTCTCTCTACTCTAAACCAATGCAAAAGTGCCACCATCACAGCAGAAGCTGGAGGACAAGAAGGAGAAGGAGAAAGGCAGAACATGCCCAGATTCCTCCATCTTGCCTCCCGAACCCCCATTCTAAATCCCCAAAATTCTACATTTTCACCCTGTGATAAATTCACTATCATTCTATTCAAACTCTTGTGGCTTGTGAATCTTCATACAAAGTTGGTAGTTGAGAAAGGCAGAACACACCCAGATTCCTCCATCTTGCCTCCTGAACCCCCATTCTAAAAACCCCAAAATTCTACTTTTTCACCCTGTGATAAATTCACTATCATTCTATTCAAACTCTTGTGGCTTGTACATCTTCATACAAAGTTGGGAATTGTTTCCATGGGTTAAAATCAAAGGCACAGGTGTTTGTGACTCTGTGCCAAGCTCTCTGAGCTCCCTGCCAGGGTCTTGAGTCCTCCAGGGCAGCCAGAGGAATGTCCTGGGTTCTGACACCTGGGTGGTTCTGGACCTGAGCATCTGTTCCCACTCGTGCAGGGCAGTGGCTGACGCTGTCCTGTTGTCGCTGCTCGGTGCCTTTAGCTGGATGTCCCCTCCCACATGGGGTGGCCGAGCAGCTCAGCTCTCCTGGCAGCTCCTGCCCCACTCCCTCCTGCTGTGTTGAGACCCCTAAAACTCCAAGATGCCATTTAAAATTCCTTCTTGCACTCTGTGCTGACCTCCTCATTACAGACCCAAATTGCCTTGGATATACTCTGTAGTAAAATGTCTCTTCTTCTTTGATTCAACCTCTGTCTTTATTTTTTTGTTTTTCTGTTTTGTGAGATGAGGGTGCTGCGGGCTCCGAGGCGGTTTTGATATTTTCCAAGTCAATATCTCTTCGTGCTAGGAACAAGATGTAATCTGTGTGTGTGTGTGCCTTCACAGGCTCACACAGAGCAGCATCAGGCTCCTGGAACAGGAAGAAAGGGATGTGCATTCCCCAAACGCAGCGGGGAGCTCTGACATTGCCTCTCCCTGGCCTCTGAAGCTGGTGAGAGGATTGCCCTTTGCTGCCCTGCCCTGGAAATGTCATCCTGGCTGGAGAGGGAGTTCTGTGCCTGCTCCTCGCCCCAGGCTGAGGCAGCTCCCTGGCAAATTGATGAGGAGCAGATGCTTTGAGCTCGGGAAGGGTTTTCCCTGCCTGGGCAGGTGTTAATGGGAAAGGTTACAGGTGTGATGGGGAGTGAGGAGCAGAGTGGGAAGGGGCAGATGGATAAGGCAGGAGGTGGAAGGAGGGGGGAAGGAGAGAGAAGCAGGATGTCTGTGCAGGGCTTTCTTCATCTGCTCRCTTAATTAGAGAGGAGACCCCAACCTGGGCACCCCYGAGCCTCTGAGGAGTGGTGGGGGTTTGCTCTGGGCTCTCCTCTGGCCTCAGCCACTGCCCCAGGGGATCTCCCTAACACCTGAAGAAAGCCAAAATAATTTTATAAAAAAAACACTGAGGGGTAAAAATGGGGAGGGGGAGGTGGACACGAGGAAGGGACACAAAATACACTCCCTCTCTGACAATCCACATGAGTTTGAAGTCAAAACATTCTGTGCATGTCTGTTTTTTCATTCCCTCACCACCTGGTAGCTATTATCAGATGACAATTTATTCCAGGCATCCTCTTGGGAAGAGATTTCACTAGCATCAAGATTTTAAATCCAGAAGGGGCCATGCTTGGCATGGTGTGTGCCTAAGCCAGAGTGTTTGGTTYCATTTCCCATCCTGGGCTGTGCCCCTCGCTGGGGTTTTGTGTGTGTTCCCCTGGCAGAACCTCAGGATTTGGCTCTGAACTCAGGAGCCTCCACTGACCCTGAATTAACTCTTCAGGAAGAATCTCCAGCCACAGCTGGGAGGGGGAAGGACTCTTGCAGTTTGGCTGGGAGAAGGTGGGGGAGTTGTGCCTGGGCTCTGGGACAGGCTAAAAAAGGGATTTTATTTTGTGTAACCTCAGGAGGTGTGCAAGGCAGATGGAGATGGCTGCAGAGGAGCAGGTAGAGCACCTGTGTTTCTCTGGAAGGAGAGGATTCCCTCAGCAAACCTCAGCAGGCCTCAGCATGGTTGTATCTGATCAGGAGTGTGTGACCGTGTTCACAGGGGTCTCAGGATGAGGAAAGAGATGAGGATCTGACTCCATGTTTCAGAAGGCTTGATTTATTATTTTATGATATATATTACATTAAAACTATACTAAAAGAATAGAAGAAAGGATTTCATCAGAAGGCTGGCTAAGAATAGAAAAAGAAGGAATGATAACAAAGGCTTGTGGCTTGGACTCTCTGTCYGAGCCAGCTGACTGTGATTGGCCATTAATTAGAAACAACCACATGAGACCAATCACAGATGCACCTGTTGCATTCCACAGCAGCAGATAACCATTGTTTCCATTTTGTTCCTGAGGCCTCTCAGCTTCTCAGGAGGAAAAATCCTAAGGAAAGGATTTTTCATAAAAGATGTCTGCGACAGGAGTTTATCACCAGGATAAACTGGTGCATCAGGCACCTTTTGTCTTTGCTTTTCCTTTGCCTTGGAGGCTTATTAGTCAAATTGGTAACTATTAGAAAATTACTTTACTGCTAATGACTTAGCAATAGGTTGCCCTGGGATGTTGCATCTCCAAAACCTGCTGTGTTTTATGGGAGAGGATGGCTTTTCCCTGTGCTTCCTGAGCTTTCTGCTATTAGAGAATTCTTCCCCTGGTGTAAAATCCCATCCCAGCTCCTCCTGCAGTCCCCCTCTGGACACACTGCTTCCCAAATTCCCAAAAAGTGCCTTGCTGGTGCCTCAGCCAGGCGTGACACACGGGGCTGTGAGCACCTCGGTGCCTTGCCAACGGTGAAAATAGACTTGTCATGTTTCGTTTGGTTTGGTTTCCAGCAGATGTATTCACAAATAACTTCGTTTGATGGCAATGATGGGGAAAGAAAAGAAAATCATCCCCATGATTTTCTGAATGTTATCCAATGATCTATAAAGCTAGGCAGAAATTTAAAAAATAAAAAGGGAAAGAGAAAGGAGGAATTGTGAAGAGTTTGACAAGTGTGTCAGTGTTTCTTGAACACATTACAGCACAAAATTCAGTTGGCTTGGGTTCCTAAAGCACTTCATTGCTGGCTCCTGYGTGCTGAGCTGGGCTGTGCTGCCTGTGTTCCCAACACAGGAGGGACACAACATGCAACAAAATGCAGGAAAAATCAGGGAGCCTTTAATGCTGGATTGATGGTGTTTGAGGAGGGAGGAGTGCGATCAGATCACTTGGGTTGTCCCTTCTGCTGCCAGAGCCACAAACTCCAGGGTTTTGAGGGCTCAGCATGGCGGGATCTGCAAAATCCAGGGAGTGTCTGTCTGGATTTGCTTCTGGCCTGCTCCCACTGTGAACCCGAATTTCCCAAGTGTGCTGAACACAGCAGGAGGAGCTGGGCAGGAGTGGTGCAGGGGGAGTGCCTGGGGTGTGCCAGAGCTGCTCCCCTGCTCTGCAGCTGCATTAGAAACCTGCCCAGGTGCTGCTGGCCACAGGCAGCCCCAGGTGTGCAGATCCAGGGCTCTGGGAGGAGCTGGGCCAAGCCATCCCTGCAATCATCCCTCCAGAGTCCCACTGGAGTGGTGCTGCTGCTGGTTTGTAACCTGTAAAATCAGAGGGGCTGGGTCAGCTCAGCCAAGCAGCTGCTGTTCAGCGCCCCCATCACTCTGGRTTTTGGGTTGCTCTTGTTTAGGAGGTGGATTTGTTTTGTTGGCAGGTGCTGGGTGAGGGAGCAGTGCCCAAGCAGAGGGGCTCTGTCACTGCAATTCCGGATAAGGCAGCATGAAGCAAGGAGGGGGAAAATACAAGCAAATAATAATAATAATAATAATAATAATAATAATAATAATAATAATAATAATAATAATAATAATAATAATACCACAAGCAGAATAAAAAATAATGCCATGGGAAGATTTAATGCAAATTCCCTTCCTGTCCTGACTGTGTCTGGTGACCAATTCTGTGATACTGGGTTTGGTCACCAGGATTGGGGCTCTGAGATGGGACAAGGGACGTGGAGCTGAGTTGCTGGGGCACTCCAAGGAGCCTGGTGCCCCATCTGAGGGCTTCTCTCCAGGTGCCTGGAGGCACAGTGCGAGGCTTTGTCTCTTGTTTAGAGAGCCTTGGCTTTTATAAGTTCAAAAATGAGATGGCAAATTGAATTTATTCATGAGCATGGAGGCTCTCTGGGGTTTCCTCTTTAATTCAGTAGACTYGCTTTAAGGGACTCTGTTTTAGCAGAGAAAGGATGGAGTTGGTGCTTTCATCTTTCAAGCTCCCTTTGCTGGTGTTCCCCCCTTGCTCCTGAATCCTGCAGAGCCTGTCCCAGAGCAGAGATGTCCCTTTTTGTGGTTCCCATCCCTTTGTGTGTGGGATGCTGTGCTGGGTTTTTGGTTCAGGGCTCTGCAGGGGTTTGGGAGGATCTATGGGAGCGGGGGGGCAGCAAAGGGCCACCAAGGTCCTTCCTCCTTCCTCCCCACCCCCTTTGGAGCCAGTTTTTGGTTCAAGGCTCTGCTCCCTGTGCAGGGGTTTGGGAGGATCCATGGGAGGGTGTCGACGGTTGGTCGCAAGGTTTTTGGGGTGAAGGAAGAGACGAGATGGGCTCCATGATCAGAAGGCTTGATTTATTATGTTATGATATATACATCTATTATACTATACTAAAGAGAAAAGAAAAGGAGAGCTTTCCAGAAGCTGCTAACCTAAGAATAGAATAGAAAAGAATGATAACAAACCCCGCTCTCTCGGACTGTGTCCGAGAGAGCTCAGTTCTGGATTGGCCATTATTTCCAAACACTCAATCTGGGCCAATCCAGAACTGACCTGTTGCATTCCACAGAAGCAGATAACCTATTGTTTACCTTTTGTTTCTGGGGCCTCAGCTTCCCAGAAGGAAAAAATCCTAAAGAAAGGATTTTAGTGAAAAGGATATCTGTGACAGGAGGGGGGGACAGCAAAGCACCACCAAGGTCCTTTCTCCTTCATCCTCACCCCCTTTGGAGCAGGAGCTGCCCAGGTGGGGCGATGCCTCCGCCCTGGCTGGCAGCTGGCTCGTGCCACGCTGTCCCTGCCATGCCAGCTCAGGCTAATGGGTGCCATATGGAACGAGCCTGGCTCTGCCTCCCACTCCCCCTCCGTGCTCCCAGGGAGCCCCGAGGGGTTTGCAAGCAGTGACAGGAGCAGTCACAGGCACAGGGACCTGTTAGCTGCTCTTTCATGGTTCAGCAGGCTCCGTTTCCACCTGCTGCCCTCCGGGGAGCCCCTGTGAGCTGCACGAGGTGGGCAGAGAAAACAGAGTGTTTTGTGGGATGTGGGGCATCTTTGTGCAGGATGAAGGTGTGCATTGGATTTAGGGGTTAAATAGCCCCTCCCAAGTTTTGGGATATGCCCATTTCCCTCCCTTTTTTGTTGGCATTGCTGCTASAAAGTGAAGGTGGGTTCAGGGAAGGAAGGGAGCCAGAGCTCCTCCAGCCTGCRAGCACAGCTTGGGCTGGAGGTGCTTTTGTCTCTTATTTAACTCAACAAAGCCCCGTGGGCTGATAACCTCAGAGGGCTGCGCAGCAGCTCTTGTATAAACCATGGAAATCAGGAGAATTTTTGCTGTGGTTTAAGTTTGTTATGAGCTGAATGCCAGCCTGGGTTTGTGGTCCCTCTGGGAGCGCCGGGAGCCGGGAAGGTGCAGCGCTAAAATTCATTGCCTGCTGAGCTGGCTGCTGCTGTGTGCACACACCTCGTGCTCCCAGCGAGTCTCTGGGGCTGTAAAACCCCCTGGAAGGAGGTGATAAAGCCCCTGAGGCTCCAGCAGAGCTGCACCTCCCCAGCTGCTCCCTTGGTAATGGGACCTCCTGATGCGCGGCGAGATCTTTACTGGGAAGGTGCCATTGAAGGACAACGTCTGAGGATGTTTGGATGTTAATGTTTTACAGCTCCCYTGCCTTCGAACAATGCCTAAAAATACTAGTGTATGCAAATTATAAACTAATTTAGATGATGGAGCATGGGAATATTGCTCATACTCCCCAAGCATGGCATTTCCAATCATATCTTCGTTTCATTTTTAAGCAAAGAAATCATAATCTTGACATGTTTATCATTCAGTGCCTGCACCAATTATCTCTTTGGGTTCATTCTATAGTTCATAGAACTGATAGATTATGATCATGTTGTTAGGAGAATTGTGCAATCATTATTCCTCCAGCTGGAGGAGAAGTTGCAAAACAATTATAAAGAATGATTCTCCTTTGGATTGCTTTTGGAGTTCATGGAATAGGCAAGTTCCCATTACCAGRGACCTGGAGCTRCAAGGTTCCTGCCACTGGTGGGTTTGAACTCTTGTGATCCAAACCCTGTGTCTTGAGATGCTCATTTCCTCCAGCAAGCTCCAGTTGTGGTTATTATTTTTTTATGGGTTGATATCAGAGAGATGAATGCCATTGGCTGCACGAGGGCTGCGACTCAGAATGATAATTTCCAGTTTAATTACAGTGCAGGGCATTGGGGATGCACCAGTGGATACCTTTTGGGTTAGAAATTGAGACTCGAGGCTTTGCATCCAAATAACCCAGTGTGGAATTTTGACTTTAAATCGGGTCAAGTGTGGTTCCCCCAAATTAAGCGTTGTTTTCTTTTCAGGTCCTTAATGAGACTCATGGGATTGTGACCCTCCCAAAGAAAATATTTGYAGGAGATGCTGCTAAAGGAGTCCTCTGGGAATTTGGGAGTTGAAGGCAGCATGCTCCTAGGGGAGAGCTTTTCTTTGATCCCCAGAAGGGGCTCTCTAATCTCTTCCATAAACACACTTGGGCAGCTCCAGGGTGATTTGGCAGCCCTGCCTGTGTGATGGATTGTCCCCAGAGGACCACGCTGCCTCCCCGCTCCTCCCCTGCCCCACTTCTCCACTCACACTATCGAATTTTCAAGTTACTTGACCACAAGGCAGCAGAACCAGAAAAACAAATGTCTCGTCAAGACATCATTCCCACGCAAGGATTTTGCCTCCYTGTCTCTCCAGGGCTTTTCTTTCCCTGCTCACGTCCCAGCTGGTGTCAGGACACGAACAAAGGGCTTGGCTGCATCTGTGCTTACCCAATTTGGGGCTGGATGAAACCCCCTGTCCCCCAGGCCTTTTTGTTTTGCCTTCTCCAAGTGGTCAATATCGACTGCTGGAGCAGAGCTATTTATTTAAGAATGCACCTTGTCAATATTTATGTAGCCTGCAGCTGGCTGAGTGTTCCAGAGCAGTGTGGGGAGTGATGGACGGGCAGGGGGAACTCTCCAGCTGGGAAGGGCTCTGTGCTGGGGAAGGAGGGAGCAGCCTTGCAGGGGCTCTGGTGATTTTGCTGCGCCTTGGAGAAGCAGTTTCCTCCCTGTGCTGCTCACACTTCCCTCCTCCTTCTCTGAAATTCTTCTTTCCCTCTTCATCCCCACTCTGGAGGGCTCAGATTTTCCTTTGGGGGAGGGAGAGGACAATCACATGCTTGCCATGAGACCCTCAGTTCCTTTTGGGAGCAGAACTTGCTTCTGCTGTTAATTACCTGTTTAAATTACACGGCAAATAACAGAGAACACTCMAYTAGGTTATTCAGGTGTTCCACACCCAGGGAAACAGGGTGAATGTCCTAGACCCAAGCTCATGTTTTAATATGAAACCTGTTTTTATATGCTGGGTAGAGGTGCCGAGAGTCCTTCAATTTTAGAAGAAACATGGAGAAACTGGCATTATTATTTATTATTTTCCAACACCTCCCACCCTGAGCTCCTGGAGTTAGCAGGCTCCCTGTAGCTCTCCACTGGCTGGGATTTAGTAGATGGATAAACACATTTTATTTCTTTGGAAAGGGGAAAAGTTGTTTACAAATTTTAAACCAAAATGGAAATGTTGTTTTYTGTCAGGACTATTTCATGAACAATAACAAAATAATGTTTAAAAAGCCTTTGACGTGTTCCTTTCAAAAGCAAAACTGAAGTGCTGGGGGGAATATTAAATGCCACAAATACAAGGTATTAATGCTTATTAATGAGCTAAGAGAAGAATAAAATGCAACTGAAAGCAGAAATTCATGCCTGACACCAAACCTTTGTGAAGGCTCTGCCACATCACTACAGGAGAGGGTCATATCTTTATTTAAAAACAAATAAAGCCACAAAATGTGCCTTTGGGGGAAAATCRGCTGTGGGGCTTCCAGATTGACMTTGATGTTATATTAATGGTGGTCAGGGGAAGACCCTTCTGGGTAGGAAACACTCAAGGAGTTGTCTCTGAGGTTCTTGCATCTTCCTTAAGCAAYGTGACATGGATGTGCTTAAGTTCTGCTAATTTTGCTTGACAGTGCTTTTCTCAACGTATTTGACTTT
Organism: Sporophila hypoxantha; assembly: GCA_002167245.1. Classification (NCBI taxonomy): domain Eukaryota; kingdom Metazoa; phylum Chordata; class Aves; order Passeriformes; family Thraupidae; genus Sporophila; species Sporophila hypoxantha. The sequence continues at coordinate 1,159,701 of NDFG01000003.1, read as the reverse complement.
TTTAATATTAAACAGTTGCAAGGGTATTATTTTTGGCCAATTCTCCTTTTCTTTTTAATTATTGTAGCAAGGATACAAAAAGCTTCTAAAACAGGTCCTCTGACAAGTCAGAGCAAGATTTTCTTGTCCTGAAGAGCAGCTCCAAGGAGAGCACAGGACATATTTCCAATTACTTCATGGCCAAACCCATTACAAAATAAAAATATTTTAAGTGCCAGAGGAGGGAGCCAGCAAAACACAGGAAATCAGARCATTTCTGCCTTTTTAATATCTCTTTTCCTAATGAAATCAGAAGAAATTGAGTGGAGCAGCACCAAACTTTGCTGTCAGTTGAGAAAGAGTTGATAAAGTGGTGTCAGTGTGTGATGGATGAGTTGGGAGCACTCACTTTAAAAATCAAAAGTTTTTGGCTCTGGGAGGATGGGGCTTTCTCCTTTCTGCTCTGCCCACCTGCTCCAGTCTATTTTTTGCAAYAATCTCAGGGGTTATTTCTGGCCTTTTCCCTGCTCTTTCAGCACACAGCTATCCATGGGGATAGCTTGGGAATTTTTTGCTTGCCCAGGCTTGTCACTGCTCTCCCCACAAAGTAGAGCTATGTCACAGACATGTTTTATGAAAAATCCTTTCCTTAGGATTTTTTCTCCTGAGAGCTGAGAAGCCTCAGGAACAAAATGCAAACAATGGTTATCTGCTGCTGTGGAATGCAACAGGTGCATCGGTGATTGTCTGCATGTGGTTGTTTCTAATTAATGGCCAATCACAGATCCAGCTGGCTCGGACTCTCTGTCTGAGCCACAATCCTTTGTTATCATTCCTTTCTTTTTCTATTCTTAGCTAGCCTTCTGATGAAAATCCTTTCTTCTATTCTTTTAGATATAGTTTTAATGTATATATATATCATAAATAATAAATCAAGCCTTCTGAAACATGGAGTCAGATCGTCATCTCTTCCCTCATCCTCAGACCCCTGTGAACATGGTCACAGTGCTCATGCTTGCCGAACGGGCTCTCAGATGGGCAACAATAATTCATGGCCTCACAGAATGCTTTGGGTTGGGAGGGACCTTAAATCTCATCTCATTCCAACCCCCTGCCTGGGCAGGCACACCTTCCACCAGCCCATGTTGCTCTAAATCCCACCCAACCTGGCCTTGGGCTCTTCCATAGGTCGGCATACCCATTCTCCCTGGAAAAAGGAATGATGGCAAGGATAGCCCCAGCATGGAGCTGCTGCTCCCTTCCTGGGAGGACTTTGGGAGACGTGCTGGAGTGCAGCTCATTGCTTCCATGGGGAGTGTGGGGACCATGGTGCTGCCTGGAAAAGCTGGGGGAGGCAGGGAAAAGGACATCTGTGAGATGCCGGAGGCGTCTCCACCCCGCAGCGCTGCTGTYGGAGGCAGGGAGGGATGGAGGGAGCTGCGCTCTGCCCTGGGCAATGCAGGCGAGCTGGGTGACCCCAAACACCCCCATGCAACCCCAAAACTCCTCTCCAGTGCCTGGGATGGGTGGGAGCTGCCAGTGCCTCTCAGTTCTGGGCCTTGCCTTTCGGTTTGCGTGCGCTCCGTCACTCCACAGATTCCCACWCCCCGTCGCCTTGCAAAATGCCTGCGCCGCATATGAAATGGAGGAGATAAAATTACAGGATCTGAGAATTGGCCGGGCTCTGTGCAATATATAACATACCAGATGGTCCTACAGGATGCCTCTGAAATATCTGTGCAATAGCATTTTAAGAAACTGATATAACTGATCAGGCAGCATATGGAAAAGACTTTCTGTGCTGTGTGAGGGTGCGGTGCCCCCTCTCCCGGCACCTGCTCTGCCTCCCCAAATTAGGGGTGCCACGCAACAATGAGCATCTCCCGTCCTTAATGGGAGATGTTCCCATCACACATCTGGGACAGGGCCCTGCAGCTGGGAGAGCACYGCTCCAGCATGATTCTGTAGAAATAAAAAAAGAAATAAAGTTGTTGTCAATCAAGGGCAGAGTGATAACATGGTGGTTTGGTGGCTTCTTCACAACAACAACGTCCAGAATGGCCTTTTCCTGGAGCATCCCAAGGATAGGGCTGTTTGCACAGTTTGTGACCACCCAGCCTCCTTCCTGCTGCTCTGCTGTAAATGAGGTTTTGGTCACATATTTYCCACCTCCCTGTGCCTTAAGTATAAGGCAGTGGGTTTGTGGGAGCAGACAGACCCCCAGAATGCTCCTTCTGGAAGGGAAGGAGCACCTCCCTCATCCTGGGCAACAGCACAAGCCCTGGGTCCCCAGCTGGAGTTTTACCCCTGCTCTCCATCCTTTGAGCCTCCCCAGTCCATCCAATTTTGGATGCACCTCGTGTGCACATCTTGCCTGTGGTGTCCCTGGGCTGCCTCTCACCCTGTGCACATCCAAAGCCTCTCCTGCCTGTTTGCTATTCCCTGCTCCTCTGCCTGGCCTCACACRTGGGCTGACCCCTCTGTCAAACAGAATGGACAATATTTCCTCTCCACAAGGCTTGGCTCGTATTCTTTGAGGTACTTCGGGGTCATGGGATGAAAGGCTCCTTGCTGCTTCTGCAATGAGTCCAAGTCGAGCTAAGAATAGATCTATAAACAAGCCAGCAGGGAAGGCTTCCCTGGGGAACCTCTCAGGACTCTCAGAGAATGTCATTGCTGGAGTCATTGTCACAGGAGATGTGGACCCTGCTGAGCCCTTGCTCTGGGGGGTGCCTGCCTTTCCTGTGTGGGGGGTGGCTCTGAGCAAATCCTCTCCCAAACTGCAGATTGCTTTTGGTCCCAAGGAGCAGCGCTGGGGTTGGACACCCCAAAGGTGAGGCAGGAGAGGGAATATTGCATCCCGTGGCTGCAGGTGCTGTGGTGGGCGATGCTGCAGGATGCAGCTGGCGGGCTCTTGTTGGGATCTGGAGGGATGGAACCAATTTTCCTCCCAAACCTGTCTCCCTGGGTGCCCTGGGAGAGGGCTGAGGGCTGGGATGAGCTGCAGGGCTGGGCTTTTCACCGGCACGTGAAATGCTCTGGCAGGAGGCTCCACGCTTGGTTGCTACCCACGCTCGTGCTGAGAGGTATTTCGAGCTGTCAGTCTGGCGTGCTGTCTGTCTGTCCACCCACCCAGGCATCTATAAAAATCCAGGCTGGATTAAATATCTGTCAGAGCCCTGCTGCTGGGGCCAGGGCTCCTGATGCTGATTGTTGTCCTGGAATCCAACGTCCAGGTGGAGAGGATCAGGAYTGAGGTCTGAAATGTGCAGCTTGATCAGCTTTATCCCTGTTTGTGGAGTAATCTACATAAAAGCTGAGAGTAGGRATCTTGCAGAAAGCAGGCTTCCCTCCTTTGTCTTTCCTGACTCTGTCCTCTCTGTTATCTTGACGGCTTCTGCTTGGCTGCCGTGTTGCTCTTTAATCTGGAGCCCTCTGTTCTTACCTGAGCTACAGAGGCTTGACGAGGAAAGCCACTGAACTCGGAGAAAAATGAAAAGGAGCAAAGCTTAAAAAAATGTTTTCTTTCTCTCTCATTCTTAAAGAAAAAAAAAAGAAAAAAAAAGAAAAAAAAAAGAAGAGAAAACCCAACCCCCAGAAGCGCACAGCCAGTGAGCGATGCCTGGATTCATCCTTGAACCGTCTCCTGCTTATGGATCAGGGATGCATCATTTCTGCTCTGCTTTCTTTCTTCCCCCCCCCCCGCTCTTTCCCTGGCATTCAATCATTTTGATCAAAGCCAGGCAAACAAAAAACTCTTTGCTCTCACCCCATTGACTGGGAGAAGGGAGTCCTGCCCCRGTCCTGAGGAGAGCATCTTTGGAGAGGGTGGGATGGGGAGCCTGGAGCAGTGAGGCGTGAGGGGATGGGGGGTGGCACAGAAGGAACTTGATGCCTGCRTGGAGATAATGTTTTGTACATGACAACAGTGGATAATTACTGTGATCAAAGATCTGTGTGAGGGTATCTTGTGTTTCATCACTCCTGGCGCTGGCCCATCCCCCTGACAGCTGAGGAGGGGAGCAAACTCCCTCRCTGTCTTTTCCCACCATCCTCCTTCCCATGGATTTCCTCTGGAAATACACACAAATCCTTCCCATGAGGATTCCTCCCAGGAGATGGGGTGCTCTGGAGGGTGGTGGTGTTTTGGGGGTGGCTGGGAACACCTGGGGGTGCACAGGGGACAGGCTCTTCTCAGGAGTGCCCAGAGAGGGCAACGAGCACAATCCAAGTGCAAGAAATTCTCTTTAAATGTAAGAAAAGCTGTTTCAGGGAAGTGGTGCTCCAGCACTGGAATGGGTTGTCCAGGGACACTGTGGGGTCCTGACCTCCTGGTGCTGCCACGTTTTCCAGTGCTCASAGCACATCTTTGGAGGTGCCTCATCCAGCATGCGGCAGGTAATGATTCTTGACGGGAATTAGGACCCTGTCCATCTGGCCCTGTTCTGCCATCTAACAAGAGGAGATAAGTGCACTTAACAACACACCAGTTCAGGCCCCTTCTTCCCAAGCCAGAATCAATAGCAGGTCTCTACAGCTTTTAGAGACTTAGATCCCATCTTTTCATCTCTCTCTCACTCATTTTTCCCAAGCAGCATGCGCGTGATTTCTCTTTTTTTTCACTCTGCGGAAATTTTCCCGTTCCACCTTTCATCCGCACCCGCGTGGCGCCGGCCCAGCCGGGGCTGCAGCTTGCACACCAGATAAGAAACCACACCACACCTGGGTTCCCTGATCCCCATCTCCCCCTCTYTTCTGGTCAGGAGCTCTCCCACGGTCTCATTTATCTTCAAAGTGCTTTACAAACGCTAATTAATCCCCCCAGCAGCCCGCTGGGAGAGGTGATGCATCGCTGTTTGCCCTCAGCCACTGATGCCAGCACCCTCATTTCTCGCCCTTGGTTTCTTCCCTGCTTGCTGTGCTTGCCCTGGTTTGGAGGAGTGGGACACTCTCCCCATGGAAGGGTAGCAGGACACTTGGTGTCTGTGTCACAATGGTTGGGGACCTGCGTGGAAGGAGCCTGACTGATGGCACTGCAAGCCAGGACCTGCAAGAGGTGAGCAGTGCTGCTTGCTCCATCTCCTCCCGAGCCCCAGCCTGCTTCTCCCTTGGCTTTCCCGGCTCATTTAGTTGCCTTCGGTCGGGCTAAATTGTTTTGYTTGCCTTCCCCCCGGGGCTGGGTGATGCTGCTGGCCCAGCCTGGGGTAACTCGCAGTGTTTGCCCTTGGCAAAGGCACTTGGGGAGGATGATCGGTGGGTCCTTGTGCTCTCCCTGCAGAGCTTGGCGTGGTTGGTGTTCAATTCATTGAACCACGGGATGGTTTGGGTTGGTATCACCTCACTCCAACCCCCTGCTATGGCCGGGGACACTTCCCACTAGACCAGGTTGCTCCAAGCCCCATCCATGTTGTTTATTCCTGCAGGAGCTCTGAGTTCAGAGAGTCTTTCTTTTAAAAAAAAATAGAAAAAGAAAAAAGCTAGTTTTTTTTTCTCTCTCTCCTTGCACGAAATGCAAATCAATAGCTGTTGTATTCACATTCTAACAAGATGTCAAGGAGAAAAGGGTAGCCTTTCATTCAGCAGAGCACACACACACCCCCCGAGGGAGGGGACAGGAAGGAGGGAGCGGGCGGGAGGAGGTTGCGGGGGCTGCCTGGGGCGGGCACTGCGGAGAGGGCACGGGGGGGTGAAAGCCACAGGCACGGCCGGTTTGGGAGGCTTTCTGTTTCCCTGGAGCCCTCTGCGCCCCTTCCTGCCCATCCCAGAGCTCCTGCTCCCCATCCTGCTCTCTCAGCATCT
>NDFG01000003.1:1002566-1135129 GCA_002167245.1 Sporophila hypoxantha | reverse complement strand
CTGGCAGCTTGCCCACTCAGATAAGGAAACCACTCCATACCTGCCGTTCCCTGATCCCCATTCTCCCCCTACTCTTCTGGTCAGGGAAGCTCTTCCCACGGTCTCATTTATCTTCAAAAGTTGCTTTACAAACGCTAATTAATCCCCCCAGCAGCCCGCTGGGGAGAGGTTGATGCATCGCTGGTTTGCCTTTCAGCCACTGGATGCCAGCACCCTCATTTTCTCTCCTTGGTTTCTTCCCTCTTGCTCGTGCTTGCCCTGGTTGGGGGAGTGGACACTCTTCCCCAATGAAGGTAGCAGGAACACTGTTGGTGTCTGTGTCACAATGGTTGGCGGGACCTGCGCTGGAAAGGAAGCTGACTGGATGGCACTGCAAGCAGGACCCTTGCAAGAGGGTGAGCAGTGCTGCCTTGCTCCATTCTTCCTCCCGAAGCCCCAGCCTGCTTCTCCTTGCGCTTTCCCGGCTCATTTAGTTGCCTTGGTCGGGCTAAATTGTTTTGCTTGCCTTCCCCCCGGGGCTGGGTGATGCTTGCTGGCCCAGCCTGGGGTAACTCGCAGTGTTTGCCTTTGGCAAAGGCACTTGGGAGGAGATCGGTGTGGGTCCTTGTGCTCTCCCTGTCAGCAGCCTTTGGCGTGGTTGGGGTGTTCAATTCATTGAACCACGGATGCGTTTGGGTTGGTATCACCTCACTCCAACACCCTTGCTATGCCGTGGGACACTTCCCACTAGACCAGGTGCTCAAAGCGCATCCATGTTGTTTATTCCTAGCAGGAGCTCTGAGTTCAGAGAGTCTTTTCTTTTAAAAAAAAATAGAAAAAAGAAAAAGCGAGTTTTTTTTTCTCTCTCTCCTGCCACCGAAATGCAAATCAATAGCTGTTGTATTCACATTCAACAAGATGTCAAGGAGAAAAGGGTAGCCTTTCATCAGCAGAGGCACACACACACCCCCCCGAGGAGGGGACAGGAAGTGAGGAAGCGGGCGGGAGGAGTTGACGGGGGCTGCCTGGGGCGGGCACTGCGGGAGATGGGCACCGGGGGGGGGGGTGAAGCCACAGGCACGGCCGGTGGGGAGGCTTTCTGTTTCCCTGGAGCCCTCCTGCGCCCCTTTCCTGCCCATCCCAGAGCTCCTGCTCCCCATCCTGCTCTCTCAGGCATCTCTTTCTTCCCCAACCTTTCAGCTCCCCTTCCAGGCCCAATCCCAACCCTTCTGCCACCCCTTCCTGCCATCCCAACCTTCTGCACCCCAGTCCTGCCCATCCCTAACCCTTCTGCCCTCATCCTGCCCAGCCCAACCCTTTCTGCCCCCTTCCAGCCCATCCAAACCATCTGTCTACCCCTTCCTGCCCATCTCAACCCTCCTGCTCCCCACCCTGCCCATCCCAACCCTTCTGCTCCCCTTCCTTTGCCCATCTCAACCTTCTGCTCCCCTTACAGCCCATCCCAACCCTTCTGCCCCATCCTGCCCATCCCAATCATTTCTGCTTCCCCATCCAGCCCATCCCAACCCTTCTGCAACCCTTTCCAGCCCATTCCCAAAACCCTTTCTGCACCCCTTCCTGGTCCCATCCAAACCCTTCTGCCACCATCCAGCCCATCCAACCCTTCTGCTCCCATTCCTGGCCCATCCCAACCTTCTGCTCCATCCTGCCCATTCCCAACCCTTCTGCACCCCTTCCAGCCCATTCCCAACCCTTCTGCTCCCCATCCTGCCCATCCAACCCTTCTGCTCCCCTTTCTCTGCCATCCCCAACCCGTCTGCACCCCATCCTGCCCATCCCAACCCTTCTGCACCCATCCTGCCCATCCAACCCTTCTGCCACCCCATCCTGCCCATTCCCAACCTCTGCTCCCCATACCTGCCCATCCCAAACCCTTCTGCCACCCGTTCCAGCCCATCCCAACCCTTCTTGCCTCCCATCCTGACCATCCCAACCCTTCTGCCTCCCATCCTGCCCATCCCAAACCCTATCTGCACCCCATCCTGCCATTCCCACCCTTCTGCACCCATTCCGCCCATCCCAACCCTTCTCTCCCCTTCCAGGCCCATCCCAACCCTTCTTGCTCACGTTTCCTGCCCATCCCAACCCTTCTGCACCCATCTCCATTCCCAACCCTTCTTGCTCCCCTTCCAGCCCATCCCAAACCCTTCTTGCTCCGCTTCCTGCCCATCCAACCCTTTCTGCAACCCCTTCCAGCCCATCCCAACCCCTTCTGCTCCCACTTCCAGGCCCATCCCAACCCTGTCTGCTCCCGTTCCTGCCCATCCCAACCCTTCTGCTCCCCTTCCAGCCCAGTCCCAACCCTTCTGCTTCCCCTTCCAGCCCATCCCAACCCTTCTGCCATCCCATCCTGCCCATCCCAACCCTTCTGCTCCCCATCAATAGACCCATCCCAACCCGTCTGCTCCCCATCCTGCCATCCCAACCCTTCTGCCCTTTCGCGATCCAACCCTTTCTGCAACCCCTTTCCTGCCTCTCATTCCAACCCTTCGGCACCCCACCCTGCCCATGCCAGAGCTCCCTGCTCGCCATTCTGCCCCCCTTCAGCATCCCTTTCATCCCACCCTGTCTGCACCCCTTCCTGCCCATCCAGGGCTCCCACTTTGTTCCCTTACACCTCCCAGTGTGAGCAGGACACCTCTCGAGGCCCCCTTGGGCTCCTTGCAATAGTCACAGCCCTGCAGAGAGGGTGCCATCCAGTTTCCCTGGCACTGCTCTGGGGGGGCGGATGGTCCGTGGGCGGTGTGGGATGCTGGGAGTTGGGAAGGAGAGTGGAGGTGGACAGCCAGGGCCAGGATGGTCCTCAGCACCTGGAGGAGCAGGACAGCACTCTGTGGCATGGGGTGATCTGTGGCACAAAGTGATCTGTGGCATGGGGTGATCTGTGGCTTATGGTGTTCTGTGGCACGAGGTGATCTGTGGCTCATGGTGATCTGTGGCATGGGGTGATCTGTGGCTTATGGTGATCTCTGGCATGGGGTGATCTGTGTCATGAGATGATCTGTGGCTCATGGTGATCTGTGGCTCGTGGTGATCTGTGGCATGGGGTGACCTGTGCCTTATGGTGATCTGTGGCATGAGGTGATCTGTGGCACGAGGTGATCTATGGCTCACAGTGATCTGTGGCTCATGGTGATCTGTGGCTCATGGTGATCTCTGGTTCATGGTGATCTGTGGCATGAGGTGATCTGTGGCTCACAGTGATCTGTGGCTCAAGGTGATCTGTGGCACGGGATGATCTGTGGCTCACAGTGATCTGTGGCACGGGGTGATCTGTGCCATGAGGTGATCTGTGGCACGAGGTGATCTGTGGCACATGGTGATCTGTGTCACAAGATGATCTGTGGCACGGGATGGTCTGTGGCACATGGTGATCTGTGGCACGAGGTGATCTGTGGCATGGGGTGATCTGTGGCACGGGATGATCTGTGGCACGGGGTGATCTGTGGCTCATGGTGATCTCTGGTTCATGGTGATCTGTGGCTCATGGTGATCTGTGGCTCGTGGTGATCTGTGGCACAGGGTGATCTGTGGCACGAGGTGATCTGTGGCACATGGTGACCTGTGGCACATGGTGATGTGTGTCACATGGTGATCTGTGGCATGGGGTGATCTGTGGCATGGGGTGATCTGTGGCATGGGGTGATCTGTGGCTCATGGTGATCTGTGGCACATGGTGATCTGTGGCTCATGGTGATCTGTGGCTCACAGTGATCCATGACACAAGGTGATCTGTGGCACAGGGTGATCTGTGGCATGGGGTGATCTGTGGCACATGGTGATGTGTGTCACAAGATGATCTGTGACATGGTATGGTCTGTGGCACATGGTGATCTGTGGCTCACAGTGATCTGTGGCACAGGGTGATCTGTGGCTCACAGTGAAATCTGTGGCACATGGTGATCTGTGGCTCAACAGTGATCTGTGCGCACAGGGTGATCTGTGGCACGGTGTTGTGACATCTGTTGGGCAGATGGGAATGTGTGTGCACAAGATGATCGTGTGAGCCACAGGGATGGGATTGTGCATGTGGTGTGATGCCAGCACACTGTAGGATCACTCTGGCAGATGGGATCAGCCCAGTGGAGGCTGCTCTGGGGAATGGAAGCACCACAGGAGTGGAGCAGGGATGCTCCTCACGCTGCTCTGCCCTCTCCCTGTCTGTGCAAAACCTCTGCTTCCTGAAAAACGTGTTATTTCCCCCAGAGACTACTCTGGTCCCAGATGTGGAATATGCATTGAGACAGCTAGGGGAAAAAAACCTCTGGAAATACACAAAAAATCATGTCTAAATGTGCCCAGTGGAGCAGAATGTCCTCTTCTCCGATCGGGGGCTGCCTGTCAAATTTAAATATGCATTTCAGATTCTCTGCTTGATATCGGAAGCAAACAACCCCAAATATCCCAGAAGCTCCACCAGCTAAATACATATTTATACAACCTTTTTATTATGTGTCTTGGAAATCAAAACAATGAAAACAGGCAGTGCCTGCTCGGTCCTGCGCAGAGCTGGTGAGCAGTGATGATTTGTTTGGCTGATCAAAGCACATTTGTTCCCATTTTGCAGCTGGGAAGGTAAAGGCCAGCAAGGTACCAAAGGTCTGCTCCGAGGTCACTCTCAGAGCTGTGTTTGGCAATTCGGGTGCCAGCCTTAATTGGCCAAAATATATGCAAAGAGAGCAGCTCAGTGTGTGCTGATTTGGGTAATAATCACTGCCAGGTAAAAAAAAAAAAAAAAAATAAAAAAAAGCAAATGGGAGAAGTGTGGTGGGAGAAAAAAAAAGTAAGAATGTGTTGTTTTGAAACTTAACCAAATATAGCTTTCAACTCAGGGTTTAAAGCAGAGCAGCATGTTTGTTCTGAGTCCATCAAACATTTCTTGTTAATTAGAAATGATTTCTTTGTTCATTTCCTTTAGTTCCTTCCAAGATAACTTTATTCTTCTTTTGCCTTGGCGGATTCAGAGCTCGCTGTGTGCATTTGGAGGAGGAGCTGCAGCCACAGGTTCAGCTGAGCCCAAAGCAGCTCAGCTTCCCCTGGGGACAGATGTCCCTGTCCTGGGCTGGCCAGGAGGATGCAGCACACATGCCTGGCAGCCCTGGGAAATCCCAAATGCCTCTTTGCAGCTGTTTTTCCCAAAATACTTGTGAAGCAAAGGATAAATTTGCTTGGTGTCATCTGTTGGGGTGTCATTTAGAGGGAAATTCAGACAGAAATATCCCTGTCCTCATCCCAGGCTCAGGGGAGGCACTCTGCTCACTGGTTTTTGCTCCATGTGATGATTTAGCTCTTTTCAGAGGTCAAACACCATAACTTTACCCTTATTAAAGAATGAAATCCTTAGTCATGTTTTCTTTGGTGCTTTCCTGAGGATGCAGGAGATGGGATGCCTTCAGCAGATAATGTGGAATATGGCTGAGCTAAAAGCTTTGAAAACTTGTGGTTTTTTCATGCAGAATAGAAAATGAAGAAGGATTAATGGTTAAAAGCCAGAGGAGTTGGTCCTGGCAGCGTGTGGCTTGGCTCCCATCCCTCTTTTTGGGTGAGGACACTCCTTCCAGAGCAGAAAGGATATGGCTTTGTGCTCCAAACCCACTGCTCCTGTTCCTCCCAGAGCTGCTGTGTGTGGAAATAATGCCAGATAAGAGGGATGTGCATGGATGTGCTGGTACTGAGCTGTAACAGGTGGGTGAGACAAAAGGGAAAAAGACAGAGGGGAGGAATGAATGATCAGGGGTGTGTGGGTTTGGGTGCCAGAGAGCTCTGGCCCCAGCCCTGTGGCAGGCTGTGGAATGGGTTGGATTGGGGTTGACGATGTGGATCCATTGTTCTTCCAGGATTCCTGCCCCCAATGCAGAAGGTCTCTTAGCCAGGTGCTCCCTGAGATGGTGTTTAATGGGAAAAGGAGTCTCAAGGGACAATAATCCAGGAAATGGGGATCCAGGGATGGTGAGAACAAGCCAGGTAGATGAGAACAGAGACCAAGGTGAGGAGCAGGTGAAACCCTGGGGTGTGGGGTGTGGAAGAGTGTGTGGCCACTGGTGCCAGAAAGCTGTGGTGAGTTAGCTGGAACCCAAAGTGTCGGGCTGAAAGTTCTCTTGGCTGACCTGGAACTCAAAAGAGACCTTTCACCCTGAGTTAGTGGGGAAAGAGAATGTTTTGAGAAAAAGTGAAGGTTTAAATTTGTCCTGAAGCATTAAAAAAACCCCACTTACAGTCTGTTTTTTAACAAAGTTGCAATGAGAATAAGAACCATCTTTTTTGGTTTGGTTTTTTTTTTTGTTTAGAAAATGTCAAAAATAAGTACTATTTGTTCGGAAACTAACCTTTGCAACATTTCTTTTCTTTTTTTTGGCAATGCAGCAAAGTCCAGCCCTGACTGGTGAGTGCCTTGGTCTGGAGGTGGCTGTAGGAGGGGACATGCAGAGCCCAGGGATGCTCAGGGCTCAGCAGAGATGTGGGAATGTGCCAGGGAGGGGCTCTGGGGCTAAGGAAGAGAATTTGTTGCATCCTGGAAGGAAAGGAGACCCTGAAGAAAACTCCTGTATGGGTGGTATTGGCTAGGGGGTCTGCAGGAGCAGGTACCCTGAGCTCAGGGTCTTTTTGGGCTCTGTGAGCTGCTGAAAGGAAAAAAAAACATGTCTCCAGTTTGGATGCACAGGGAAGATTGCTGCCTGGTTTCAGAGATTTTGTGTGAAGAACACCCACTCATGCTAAAAAGCTTGGATTGCTCCCTGGTTTGCCTCAGCACTAGAAGAGCTGCTGCTGCCTTCCCAGTGAGGGAGCAGAGGCAGGGTGAGCCAAGGGGCTGAAGCCCGGGCTGCCCCAGCAGCCAGCTCCAGGCTGGGGAAGAAAATAATTCCCCCTTTGCAGCTGGCTGTGTGCACGAGGAGCTGGTGTGACCGTGCCTGTGTCCGTGCAGGGCTGCTCCTGCATCCCTAGAGCTGCTCCTGCATCCAGAGCTGCCCTGCATCCCAGAGCTGCTCCTGGCCCGGGGCTGCTCCTGCACCCGGGCTACCCTTCCATCCCAGAAGCTGCTCCTGCATCCTGAAGCTCCTCTGCATCCCAGAGCTGCTCCTGCATCCCAGGGCTGCTCCTGCATCCAGGGCTGCTCCTGCATCCCAGAGCTGCTCCTGCATCCCGAGCTGCTCCTGCACCCCGGGCTGCTCCTGCATCCTGGGCTGCTCCTGCATCCTGGGGCTGCTCCTGCATCCTGGGCGCTGCTCCTTGCACCCCGGGGACTGCTCCTGGCATCCCAGAGCTGCTCCTGCATCCCAGAGCTGCTCCTGCATCCAGAGCTGTCCTCCTGCCTCCTGGGCTGCTCCTGCATCCCGGGCTGCTCCTGCATCTCTGCATCCTAGCACCTGGGCTGTCCTCCTCCGGCTCTCCTGCATCCCAGAGCTGCTCCTGCATCCCAGAGAGCTGCTCCTGCATCCGCTGAGCTCCTGCATCCAGAGCTGCTCCTGCCATCCCAGAGCTGCTCCTGCATCCCGAAGCTGCTCCCTGCCATCCAGAGCTACTCCTTCCATCCCGGGCTGCTCTCTGCATCCGAGAGCTGCTCCTGTATCCTGGGTCTGCTCCCCTCATCCCAGAGCTTCTCCCTCCATCCAGGCTACTCCCTCTATCCCAGGGCTGCTCCCTCCATCCGAGCTTCTCCTCATGCCGGGCTGCTCTCTGCATCCCGGAGCTGCTCCCTTCATCTCAGATTGCTGTTCTCCATCCCAGATCTGCTCCCTCCATCCGGGGCTACTCCCTGCATCCCAGAGCTGCTCTCGCCATCTCAGAGCTGCTCCCTCCATCCAGGGCTGCTCCCTGCATCCTGTCTGCTCCTCCATCCCAAACCTTCTCCTCCACCCAGAGCTGTTCCCTCCATCCGGGGCCGCTCCCTCCATCCCAGAGCTGGCTCCCTCCATCCCAAACCTCTCCCTCCATCCAGAGCTGCTCCCTCCATCCCAAACCTGCTTCCCTCCATCCCAGAGCTGCTCCCTCCATGCCAGAGCCGCCTCCCTCCATCCCAGGTCTGTTCCTCCATCCCAGAGCTGTTCCCTCCATCCCAGAGCCGCTCCCTCCATCCTGGGCTGCTCCCTCCATCCCAGAGCGCGCTCCCTCCATCCCCAGAGCTGCTGTCTCCATCCCGGCTGCTCCCCCTCATCCCAGAGCTGTTCCCTCCATCCGGGGCTGCTCCCTCCATCCAGAGCCGCTCCTCCATCCCGGGCTGCTCCTGCATCCACGGCTGCTCCCTGCATCCCGGGCCCCAGCTGGCGCCGGGAGGGATGCTCGGGGGCTCGCTGCCTGCATTTAACTCTCTGGTTGCGGAGCGCAGCCCGCAGGAGAGCGGGAGTGCGTGTGTCAGTCAGCATCCGGAGCCAATGGGTGCCCGGTAGGAGGTCTGCGCTCCCGGTGCACGCACGGAGCCCGCCGCTCCTGCTGCCAGTTGTGTGCGAGTGTGCGTGCGTGTGCAAGGGCAGAGCAGGCACACCGGCTGCCCGCTCCCGTCTCTCCCCCTCTCGCTAACTCCGTCTCCCTCCCTCTGCTAACATTGGATTTAAACCTGCTCAGAATTCAGCGCAGACGGAAAGCAGCGGCGGCAGCAGCAGCAAGCAGCGAGCGAAGCCGCTCGCCTAGCGCAGCTCCAAGATGAACCATCCTGCCTGCTGGATCGTCTTCACGGCCACCACTGCCCTGCTCTTCATCCCAGGTAGCGCAGGAAGCTTTTTCTGGGGCGGATGGGAGGGCAGGGGCTGGCAGGGCGGCAGAGCCGAGCGGGTTTTGCGCGCAGGGAACCGGGATCCGCGCACATTGCGCACGAACGCGCGCAGGCAGGCGGGCAGGCAGCGAGTTTCTCTGCATCGGGGGATTGCCCGGTGCTCCCCGTGATTGCCCGGTGCTCCCCGTGATTGCCTGGAGGGGCTCCGGAGCCGTGCTGGACCCCCAGGTGGGCACCGACCCGCCGGTACCTGAGCGGTGCCGGCACCTGCAGCCCCCGAGCTGGGCAGGGTCTGTCCCCCCGGGCAACCTCTGCTCGACATGATGGGCTCATGCAGTTTTTTTTCCCTTCAGAGTTGGGCACTTGCTGTGCCCTCCCTGTTCTGAGGGCTGTCGTGCCATTCCYTGCGCTGCCCTCCTCCGTGCTTCCCCGATTCCTGCCGGGCAAACTCGGTGCCTTCCCCTCCGAAGTGGAAATGAGCCCCCCCCGCCCCAACCCAGGCACTCGGGGAGGCCGTGCCGGTGCCGCAGCCTCGCTGAACAGAGCGGGTGGCTCCCGAARCGGGGGCTGGCCTCGTCCCCCCGGCTCGGGGGGAGATGCTGGGGCCGCATCCAGCGCCGGCCCCGTGCTGATGCTGGCGGGGCAGCGGGCGCTGCATCCAGCCAGGGCCGTGGGGGCGGAGAGCAGAGCTGAGCGCCGGGGGGAGGAAGTCACCGGCGTGGTTTTGATGATGATGTGCACTTTTAGCAGCTGGGGAGATTATCATCCCTGTGCAAGCAGATGGGGACTGGGTGTCGAGGCTGGGATCCGATCTCAACCCAGCCTTGTGTTTTTCATGACTGCCAGGGAGGGTTCTGTTGCACCCGGGAGGGCAGAGAGAGGCACGGCTGTGATTTCAGCAGCTGAACCACGGGCTCTGAGGGGTTGGTGTGGGTGGCAAGAGGGTGAGGCTGGCAGGGGAGAGGTTACTCATGTCACAGCTGGCAAGCAGCTCTGCCCACAGCAGTGCTGAACAGGAGGGTTCTTGGGTTAGAACTTGCTTGTGCCATGGGACCAGCCACATCCTGGGGTCCTGTGGAGCTGTCACAYTGCAAACTGAGCAGATCAGTGGGTACAAGGCCCCCTGGAATGGGCTGGGAGCCCCTCTGTGGGATGGCAGGGGGCTGGGATGTGCATCAGCACTGGGGTCAGCACTGTCCCCTGGGCTGAGCTTKGGCTTTTGGGGAGCAGTGGTGGAGAACCCTTGGCAGCAGAGCCTCGAGCTCCTCAGCAGCACCAGAAACCAAAATGGTGCTTCTGTAGTTTRGCACATGAGCATGAGGGAGCCGTGGCTGTGTGAGCTGCCTGACTTTGAGCMTGTAAAGGGTTTTTTTTTGAAAATAGATCTTCAGCAGGACAGGGTGGGTGTGCCTGGGGTGGGGGCAGGTGGGTGTGCCTCAGCAAGGCTGCTCTGAGTAGAGCATTGGCTCTTTGACCCTCCTGCTGGATGAGGTTCTGTGGGTTGGAATTGCAGAGAAATGGATGGAAGCAGCTGTGTGGGCCAAATGGGAGGACGTGTGACACTTGATGGGCTGTCACAGAGATGTCCTTAAGCTGCAGGAGCTGGCAGAAACCTGACAGGGTGCATTTGCTGTTTGCCAATGCCCTGCTGCACTTTGCTCAGGATGTGGCYGTTTGGGCCAAGGCCAAGCCAAGGCCTGGGCTGGCTCTGGCCTCTGTSTGTGCCAGGGAAGGAAAAGACCCCTGCATGTAAGCCCCTGGAAACTTGGGAGAGGCTTCTTGATCCACACTTAGCAGTTGTAGCTTTCCCTTCTTATTTCTATTAAGCAGCAATATCTGCTTTGGCTTTGGATGTTCCCCTGAGCTAAACCAGCCCAGGACTTTGCCTGGCTGGGCTCAGCCCTTAATCCATCAAGCCAAACCCTTCTGCCTGCATTAGAGGAAGGGAAATACTCTGGGCTGCTGGTGCTTTGCCTTCCTGCCCTGCATTTGAACATCTCCAATCCTTTTCATTTGTGCCTGGCTTGCAGAGGTTGGATGTTTTCCCTCCCTGCCCAACCTGTCCCAGCAGTGATTTCAGTCATGGTTTCACTGCTGTGGGCTGGAACACGAGTCATGTTGGCAAAGTCACGGATGGCAGAGGGAAGGTGAACGGCCCCTGCTGTCCTTTGGAGCCTGCACCTTCCCAAAGTGTTTTTCTTGGGCTGTTTATTATTCACAGGCATWATCCCAAAGGTTTTATGCAGGTGACTCTCCCCTGGGATGTGCAGAGGCTGTTTCTGAAGTGCAAACTCTTTTCCTTTCCGTTTTTATCCGAATCCTGCGGGAGTTTCACACGGGGTGGTTAAAGTGAGAAGGGAACCTGCTTTTAGAAGGTGTAATTAGAGTGAAGGGAAACATCACAACTTGAAGGCTCCTGCAGAAAATAGCATCGCAAAGTTATTATTAGCTGTAATAGCTTATTTGCCAGTTTTTCCTCTTTCTCCTGCTCCCACCTCTGTCTTTCCCCCCTTTCTCTTATTTTTGTTAGGAAAGATGCATTTTCCCCAYTGGGTCTCGTGTCATCTCGTTACCAATTTACTCTCGTGGAATCTAAAGACACGAAAGGTTAATGCAATAATGAAACCCTGACCCCTCTGGTCATGGAGTCTGTCTTACTCTGCAGCTTTTTACTTCTTTGTAAGACAAGTTTCTATCTAAAATAATTTGGAAGCCTTAATGCTGTTGTCATCTGGAGCCTTGGGGGAGGTGGGTTCCTGGACAGGGGTTGCTCTCTGAGATGGGAAGGATGCTGAGGGTTTTTAATGAGTCCAGCACTGCAGGATAGGGAGGTGAGTGGGTAATTTAATTGCCAGGCTGTTGGCAAATGCTTTGAACTGCTGGGCATTGTGGGTGCTGCTGGTTTGAGGTGAGGGTGGGGTGTGATGGAGAATGAATTTGGGGCAGGGGGGAATCATTGTCTGAGCTGCAGTTACAGGGTGACATCACGGCTCTACAAGTGGCAAAAATCAATGCTCATCAGCCTCTTCAGACATTTATATCGCTGCCTTTGCAGGCTGGGGGAAATTACTTGTCATGGCAGTGGTCAGAAAATCTGGCACTGCAGGGGGAGATGGRCAATCCTGTTTTTCACTGCTCCAGGATCAAGGTGAAGCTTGTAGAGCTTGGGGTGTCCCCCAGTGTGCCACTGTCACCCCTGCACCCAGGACCTGCTTTCTGCATCCTCCCAGAGACTCTGTGTGACTTCATCCTTGCTGGGGCAGCCTGGCTTTGGTGGTGGTTGTAAAACCCACCTAAATTTACAAACCAGACATTGCAGGCATTAAAAAACACCCTCCCATCCCCTCCTAAAGGGGTCCCTGCTGCAGGAGCTKGCTTTTCCTGCTGCCTGTGACATGACTGTCACCTCTCTCTGGCGGGGGATGCCGGGCTGGTGGAGGGCTGCTGATCCCTGGGACTAAGCCTGAGAATAAGYACCTGGAGCACATTAGTTCTGCTTTAGTGTCATTTCAATATGAGCAAGAGGGGCTTAAAGGGATTTTCTGTGCTCTCCCAAAGGCTGGGGATAGGTGTGGATCAGGCACTGCAACCATCAGTCTTGCAGGAGGAGTCAGGGAAGCTGGGGAAGGTGTCCCAGCAGGATGGGGTGTGAGCCCAAAAACACTGCCTGGTCTTCCTCTGCCTCTCCCTGAGGCTTGGCCTGTAGTTTCCCTGCCAGAGGGCGGTTTCTCCATCTCCTGGCTCCCAGTACAGGGGGAAGGTTGGTGCTGGCCTCTTAGAGGATGCTTTAATTCTGCTGGGGAGGAGCAGCACTCGCTGTCATTTCCAAGCAATGTGGGGAGGGAGTGTGACGGGAGAGGAGGCACGCACAGCTCTTGMTCCGTGCAAATCCCCCCACCCCGTGCAAGTTCCCAGAAGAATTTGCCCTGGGGGCTGTGGGTTTCGTGGTCGGTGGCTCTGGCAGCTGCCTTTCAGGATGCCCCAAAGTGCTGAACCTTGCTTTGCATTTTCCAGCAGCTTCTCTTTGACAGCCTCTCCTTTGTGCATTCCGTGGTTGCAGACGGCCGGGTGGAGGAGCTTTTGCTGGTGCGAATCCCTGTGAAAAACTGAAAAGGGAGAGATGTTTCAAAGGCACCGATGGGAGCTCTGTGCCTTAACTGGCGCCTTTGAAAATCTTCTCCAAAGGCTTGAATATTTGGTTATGGCGAATTTTGAGCTGCATAAACAGCTGTGTTCATATTTTACAGTTGAATATGAAATTCRGAGTTTGTGCTTTGCTTGGTAAGAAACCAAAGTCACTTAGAGGAGCTGTTGGGGTGCAGCAATGAACCCCAACAGGTTTTTGGGGGAACAGGGTACCCAGGAGGATCCTTCTGCTGCAGTCAGGTGGGGATAGAGGAAAACTTGTTGGATTTTATCTATAATCTCCTTCATGACCCTGGGGTCACCCTCAGCTTTGCAGCCCTGCCTTTCCCCTCCCCATTTAGGCAAAGCTGGGCACTGATCCTGAGCCCTTCTTACCTTCTGAGCATCCCCTGAGATGCTCTCAGCTGCTGGCATGTGCAGGATGGGGAGTGATTTCAGCTGTCACACTCCTCCTTTTTGTTTAAACTTAAAAATAATAACAGCTTTGCTGCGAATCTCCTTGCCTCCCAGTCATCTTTCCCTAATGAAGGCACGGTACTTATAATTACCAATGCAGCAACAGCACATAACAGAGGTGGCTTTGACACTTGCTGCTCCGTGGGTGGGTTTTTCCAGGGAGCTCCTCTTCGTTTCATGCTTAGAGAGAAGAAACACTCTTCCTGGCTTCTCCAAAGCTCTGGGATTGTGTTTTCACCCTGTATGTGTGCCCAGGCAAGGTGGCTTTTCTGGTGGGAGTGGCAGGGGATGTGTCACCCTTGTGAATGGATGGACAYACAAGCCCAGGTGGGGCTCAGTGGGAGCTGGGGGATTCTCCCTCTAGTCCCAGCTTAGGTTCAGACAGCGTGGCATGGCTGAGGGCAGAGGTTTGGGATGCTCAGGTACTGCAGGGACCCRTCAGTGAGAGAGCCACCCCCTGGGAGGAGCTGCTTTTGGGAAGTTGAACCTGTTGCCTGTGCAGCAGAGTCATGTGCGCCAGGGACACGTGTGAGATGAGGCAAGGAAGGGGGAAAAAGAGGAGATATTTTTAGGTTTACTTTTCTGTGAATTCAGCGCTAGTGAAAAGTGCTGGATTGACTGCTCTGGAGACTGAAGCAAAGTGCAGGGAAGGGTAGCCCAGGAAAGCTTCCCTGTGAGCTCTGCACTTCAGGAGGGGATGGTGGGACTGGACCTCATCAGCTCAGACTGCCTGGACAGCAGAGCCATGGGGGATGTCTGTAATGTTGAGAAGAGCTGGTGCACTCGTGGAGTTTTCTGGTGGATATGGGATTCCCAGGAGGGCAGCTGGGGTTACCTGTGCTCCACGTGGCTTTGTCCTACATGATTCACCCCATGGGTTGCTCCTCCTGGCTCCTCAGCCACATGAGGACCAGCTGACCCTGCTGCAGGAGGGTTTGGGCTTCCTTCTGGCACTGCCTTTTCCACTAACCATGCTTCCCAGGCATGTGTATTCCCATGCTTTTTGCAGAGGATGGAAGAAGAAGTCTTCACATGGTGCTTTGGCCCTCAGAGCAGCTCCAAACTAGTGAGACTGGGCTGAGCCAGGCTGTGCCCCATGTGTTTTCTGAGCAGTGTCCCCCTGCTGTCCCCTGCCAGCCCTTTGCCTCTTCTCTCCCAACTGTTTACTTCTGGCTTTTGTTTCCTGGACTTGTTGCTATGCATGCAGCATGTGGAAGGAGCTCCAGCGAATATAGGCCACACTTTGATTGTTCAGCAAGCTGGAAAATGATGATTATAATTTTTGACAGAAAGGAAGGGAGGGGGAAGGAGATCTCTGGGCTTTCAAATCTGCTCTGTCATAAGCAGGATCTTGCAAGGGCCTTCTGATGACTTCTCCCGCCCCAAAGGAAATGGCGTTTGCATAGCAAGAGGGGTTAGAGGAAAAATTCCTCTCTCTGCAAGGACAAAGTGGCACTTCTTTCACCAAGCCTTCCACCTCGTGTGGCAGTCCTGTCACAGAGCATCAGCCAAATGTGTTTGGTGTTGGCCAGTAATTGACTGGGAGGCATCCAAGAGAAACCTTGATGCTGCTAAAAAAATCCTCCTTCCTGTTAGAGCAGCACACAGGTGCATCCCTTGGATTGCAGAGGTGCTGGCAGAGCAGTGCCYGCAGCACCAGCCCTGGGGGACATGGGYGTTGAGGTGGAAGCCAACCTGGAACTGTCTGGAAGCTCCAAAGACTTCTCCCAAAGGGGCAGCTCCATTTGGGGCCACACCAGCAAGGGACTTGTCTCATCACAGTCCAGGCTGGCAGCAGAGCCCATGGAGATGTTGGCTGCTCCTGCCCCTTCTCAACTCATTGCTCTGTTGGCATCACCTACACAGTCCTCGAAGGATCTCCCCATTTATTTGTTTTATTTAATGGCGTTGGCTGATTTCCACTTCAATTTTTTTTTCCTTTTATTTTCTTTCTTCTTTTTTTTTGTGTGTGTGGTTGTTTATTTTAATGCGATCACTTCTAATGAGGCTAATGACATTTAGTCTCTGTGGCGGCGCATTTTAATTTGGTCACCGAAATGTCAGCGCACGGCAGCCTCCTCCTATCTCCCCGTGACAAAAGGCACCTCAGACAAAGGGGCCCTGTCCCCGGCTGTCCCTCGCCCTCCTTATCTCTATCCTCCCAGGGACGGGCCAGCACTTTTGGCAAAGCCACCTCCTGCCATCCCCTCCTGTGCTGGCACCAGGGGAGCGGGTTTGGCCGCCAAGGGAAAGTGCGGGCTGCCGCAAACTCGGGATTTTCAGGCCAGCCAGCGCCACGTAATTAATCAGATGTCAAAAGCTCTCAGCAAAGTTAGCTTTGATCGGCAGGGAAATCTGTCAAATAGGTCGTTCTGCTGCCCCTGGTGCTTTTCTGTCTCGCTCTGCCCATAAGTCTACCTGGCACTTCTCCTTTCCGTGGCAGAGGTGGGAACTTCCTACAGCAGGGTAGGGCATTCCTGCTTGGAAAGCTGGACCAGCTTCTCCTTGCCTGCACTAAGGCTGGTGCCATGGACATTTCAGGGCTGGAAATGGGAAAAGGGGAGAGGGCTCATAGATATTTGGAGAGGTTGAGGTGCTCAGATGTTGTGTGTGAATTTGGAGAGGGCTCTGGTCCAAGCTGRGGGGTCAGGAACAGCCTAAACCCCAGTACCTGTGAGCCCCACCTGGTACTGGGGTCACAGGTGGATGCACTGGAGAAGTGGAAACGTCTCTGCCTTGTGTTGTACCCAAATCTCTCAAGGTGCTGAACCTCAGAAGCCTGAGCCATTTTGCTTAAGAATGAGTCCTTTTTTCTGCAATCTGGGTCCAAATGCAGCTGAATTTGATCTGTTCTCCTTTGATCTGTTCCTCCCTCGCTATTCTATGTACCAGGAATGGATGAAGATTAAAGTTTGCAGTTTCTGAGCAAACTAGGTTACTCATCACTGCACGATACCCAATTACCTGCTGATACCTCAGGAGTGAGAAGGTATTGATCTTGCTTGGATTTGAACTTGTTGAACCAAAGACTCTGGATATTTCAAATCCGTTGTGGAGGACGTGCCATTTCCTTCAGGAATCAAAGAGTGATGCAGGCTGTGTTTCTGCACCACATGGACTGTGRGAGGTGGGTGTCTCCTCTCTGCCACAAGGGAGATGACCAATAAGTGATAAATAATATTGTCAGTACCCTCTGCAGCACAGGAGGGATGTAAACGTAATGATTTTTGTCATGTGCCTGGGAATATCTTAATTTTGCTGGGAAGAAGTCCTCAGAAGCTGATTTTTACCTCACATGGGTGGGTTTTCTGTGCCCTCTCTGCTCACCACTTCTTTGTGAGCACTGCAGGCTGCAGAAGTGCCTTTGATGGCATCCCCTGTGTCTGCCTTCCTCCTGTCTGTTGTGTTCCCAACCAGAAATAGCCCATCAATTCAAAAGAAACACGAAAATTCTTCCAAAATTACCTGGTGAGACGAGGCCGGGGGGCCTGGATCAAAACCTTTATTACTGAAACTCAGTGATATCAGGTCTCACTCTTACACAGTGTTTGTTTCCAGCAGATCTTAAAATAATTCACGGAGAAGAGAAATTTCATTGTACCTGTTTTTGTAGACAGGGGAGCCAAGGAATAAAGAGGGAAAATGACTTGCCCAAGGCATGTGCAGAGACAAGTGTTAAGAGACGTGTCCTTGCTGTAGCTCCAAATCTGAAGTGYGTTTTTCCTTGTGAAACAGTGGAGTTCCTGCTTTGAGAAACACAGAAGAAACAGTGTAGGATCAGTACACTGGGTGCTAAAATCCCTGTGCTGGGCTGGCAGGGACCTGGAGCACCACCAGGCTCTTGAACCTGCACTTGGATGCCCCAGTTTGTGTCCTGGCAGAAGAGCCTGTGCCACAGTTCAGGCAGTGATGTCTGGAAGTAGGAAAATGTGAATTCATGATCAGCCTGGCTTTGTGAGTGGAGGGGCACCCTCTGCTCCTCTCCAGGCTGGCAGGAGGGCAGCACGTGATTGATCCCCCTGCCCTTTCACGTTGCATCTTTGCCTGTCCTTCCCCTGGGGCTTGAGAGTGATGATCCCGGAGCTGAAAGGAGGAGAYGAACAGAGGAGAAATTCTCGAGCACGCTCTTCACTCAGCCCTCGGTCTCCAGATGGAAATGCTCTTTGGAATTTCAGGGAGAGCGCTCATTTGTCCTGTCAGTGCCCGCCCTGCGCTGCAGCATCCTCCGGCCGCTGCRGGGCCGAGAGCCGCTGCCTTTGCCAGCCTCTCCGGATCCTCGGGACACTTTATCTTTATAAAGTCGCAATAAGTGGACAGTATAATATATTTCACTTTTAATAAGGTGTTGCCAGTTGCACACACTCTGCAGAGCAATTAGTGTCAGAGGCGGCTAAGCAATGGCGGGGCGCCGTAATTCCGCTGTTTACCGGGCTGCAGGATTTATGGGCAGTGCTGGAGGAGCCGCGGCCACGGCTTGGCTGGAGGCACAGGAGGGGCCATGTGCTGGCTTGGAAGCCACGCTCTGAGCTGCTCCGATTTGTGGAACTCTTGGGAGAGAGGCAGGAATGAGCCACTGCTTTGTTTTGGTGCCCCCCACCCCAGTTCTGGGATTCCGAAAGGAGATGCYGAGCCTGCTCGGRTGTGCCAGCCAGAATTTTGGGCAGTTGCTCAAAATTCAGACTGAGAGGACCCCCTTGCTCTTTGGGTGCTGGCATGGGAGGCAGAGTTTTGCCATGTGAGGTTTTCCTCATCAAGGAAGGGAATAACAGAATCACAGAATGGATTGGGTTGGAAGGGACCTTAAAGATCATCTCATCSCACATCCTTGCCTTGGGCAGGGATATCTTTCACTAGRCCAGGTTGCCTGGCTTTGAACATCTYCACAGATGGGGAGAAGTCTGGAGAAGTCTGGATTAAAGACAGCCCTGGGCTTGGTTAGCACATGGGCATTGTGCTGATGGTCTGACCAGTCGGGTGAAGAYAGGACAGGAGAGGGGAATTTTCAGGTCTGGGGGAGGCTTTTTTGCATCCTTACATCTCATGAGGTACCTGGAAGTATCCAGAGATGGTGGGGGACCCTACTCAGTGGTTCTGCTTCTCATAAGAGTAACCCCATTTTCTCTCCTGGGCATCTAGGACTTCTTACTTCAGCTTTTAAAAAATTTTTTTAGCATCAGGGCATGTTGGGTAAAGAGTTTCAGTGAGCTCAGCTCAGGGAAGTGCTTATCCCTGCCTCCTTCCCATGAACTGAACATTCCTGCTTTTGTCTGGGCACTCTCTGATCATCACAGGCTGTACTGTGCAGTTTTTGTAAAGTCAGTCCATGTACAGATCTCACTGCTGAGGCTGTCAGGCAGCTCCACCATCCTGCCAGAGCCCTCCTACCCAGATCTGACCAGGCTCATCCTGCCACTCATGTWTCCAGAGGCTTGACCTACAGTCCTTGGCTTTGTGGGAGGACAGAAATTGGTGTCACACCATGAGCAGAGTGGAGGGAGGTGCCGCTGTTCCTAATGGCTGCATTGGGCTGCAGATGCTGCAGAGTCAGTCCAGCCAGGATCTGCTGCTGGGAGGCAAACTCAGTTTGTGTCAGATGTGTGGGATGTGATTCCGAGGGTCTGGAATCAGCCCTGTGGGGACTGCACACACACACACACACACACACACACAGCCGCTAACGAGCGAGGCGCATGGGTTCTGCATCCCTCATCTCGGGCTGCCAGCAGCTCTGCACACCTGAACCTGCACCTCTCCTGCCATTTGCCACTCCAGCCCCAGGGGATGCCTTCACTCCTGGAGAGATCAGCCCCAGAATTTGGTTTTTAGAGCCAGCACAGTTGATATTGCTGAGCCCATGCCCCTGCCCGCTCCCCCTTCCCCACCCCCTGATTCTCAGTTCAATAAAGTCCCAGTTTCTTGGGTTTGTTCTCCGAATTGAAAGCCTTCCATTTTCACACCTCTGTAATTGGTGCTATCTGTTGAGAGAAACTCTGCAACTCCAGCCAGCCAGGGTCAGGAGGAGCTGAATTGAATTAAAAGGAGCAGAAATTGGTTCGAGGTGGGCAGAGGGCCGCAGGGAGAACTATGCAATTTCTCTCCTCAGGGCTCCTGATGAGCAGAGCAAGCAGCAGCTTCCCATCTCCACCCGTGGGGGGCTGACACGGGCCCACCCACACCTTAATCTGCACACCGAGGTGGGCATCTCTCAATTGAAAACAAGGAAATGAAACCCAGCATCTCCTCCTTTTATCTGGCCAGCAGGCCAGGGCTCTGATCCTCTGGCTCCTTGGCCAGGATGCTGACAACTGTCACTGAAATGACCTTGCTGTGATTAAATACAGCAAGAAGTGATGTTTTTAATAAAAAACTAAAGCAGTGATACAACCTGATGGCTGGGAGATTTGAGGTKCTGTGTGTTAATCCTACCTGTATCTCAACCCCAGATTGAAAACTCCTCGTGCTGTTGGACTGAGTTAAGGGCGAGCATCCTGGCCTTTGGATCACGGTTCCCCAGCTCAGTTTCTGCTGGCTTAGGCTGGTGTAAAACCACAGCAACTTCAGCCAAAGCCAGTGGATTTATAGCCCCGTGGTAAAGCTAAGGATGGAGAGTGTGCTGGGAAGTGCCAGGTCTGGAGCTGTCTTAGGGGAATAGATGTGATGCTTACAGCTCTTAAGGAGCTGCTTGGAAATTTTCCCACATTTTTTTCCCCAATGAAAAATGGTTTTTTTGTTATCTTCACTCACAGAGTGTAGGAGCACTCTCTGCTTGGCTCTGGGAAGCTTGCTTATCTTGAGGATGCTGTTTCTAGGAGCAGGAGGAGACCCATTTGAGGAAGGGAGTGCTGTGACCTCTGATCCCCGTGCTGCCCTTATCCCTCAGCTCACACAGAGTTCTCCTTCCTCAGGCCAGGCTGGGCTGGTTTTCTCTTTTGTAGCTCTTCCAGTGGGTGTACAATTAGTTTTTATAAGGGATTTGGCCCCAGGTCTTCCCCAGCCCAGCTAAATGTCCTTGGCTGTTCAGAACCAGAGCCGTTCTTGCTTTGGTGCTGGCTTGGTGAGCACTCAGAGTAGAGTGGCTCCAACAGGACAGTGCAGAGAGGGGGAGATATTTCAAATGGTGAAATTTCAGGCAACAAGGGAGCAATTTTCCACCCACTTCTGAGCTGGAGCGGAGCCCTTCCAGTCCCCCTTTCTGTTGCTCCCCAGCTGGGCTGGCACCAGGGATGTGCCATTTATTGGAGGCAGTGAGAAGGCACGTGGCCAAGGTAGCCTTGGAGGATGCCAAGCGCACTGCCCTGCCTGCCCAGCTGTTTGGAGGATATCCCCAGCCCCATTTTTCCCCCCAGGGGACTCAGTGCTCATGGCTTTGCTGTCCCCTGCTCCTGTCCCCGGGCAGCAGAGGGGACAGTGGCACAGCTGGAGCTGGCAGAGCGCCCTGGGCCCCTGCTCTGCCTCTCTCGTAATTTATACAAGCGCAGGCCGATGTTCCCTTTTAAATTGACAAAGGCAGAGACTGGAGCCCGGGAAGCCCTCTGACCCCGGAGCCCTGGTCCATGAAAATTACAGGCGCTGTACAGCGCGTTTCCTCTTGATGTACTTGCAGTGGGGAGATGCTGGTTAATTTGCCAGGACTCAGAGGTGACCCGGGTTTAATAAAGAGGATTAATGGATTTGAGCTAAAGGTCTCGGCTGTTTGGAGCTGATAGCCTTCTCCTTCGAAGACACTCTGGCAAGGCACGGCTCAGCCTCCTGCGGGGAGAGGTGGGGGCAGCTCTGCTGGAGGAGCGCTGCCTGTGAGCAGGGCATTGCCTCGGGGTTAATTAGCAMACCCAGGTACCCTGGCCCACCTCCCCGGGCTGGGCAGTGCTGCTGTGAGGCTGCCAGCCTGCCCTGACTCCTGCCTGGCACTGCTGCAGCAGAGCAAGGAGGCTGGTGCTGCCCTGGAATGTCCCCTTCCCACCTCTGGGACATGTGTGCCACCCCTTAGGAGGGGACGTGACCAGGGGAAGGGCGTGACAGCAGGGGCACAGAGCTTGTGCAATGCCTTCTGCTCCAGTTTTGGGATTGGATGCTGAATTTGGGCTCAGACCCCTTGTTTCAGCAGCTTTCCATGTGGATGGTTTAGGATGGCAGTGCCCTCCAACCAGTGGATGCCAATGGCAGTGCTGACCTTACTGAGAGGAGTGTGTGCTTTGTACCAAGTCCAGGGATTTACACCCTTCCCTGGGGAAGACAGGCAGGGTTTTAGGGACGGGCATGGTCACACCAGCAGMCCCTACAGTGCTGGGCAGCTGGGGAGCAGCAGAGGAGGTGGTTTGGCTCAGGGCTGGACCCCTGAGCGGTGTCACAGCTGGGTGTAGGGATTGATGGAGGATGCAGAGGGAGTTTCTCACCTGGAGGATGCACATGTGAGGTGTGAGTGGTGACAGGGCTGCAGGGGACAGGAGCAGCCTGAGGACAGTTTGTCTCAGCACAGCCACGCTGCTCTGCCCSCTGGAGTCCTCCTGTTCCCACAAGGGTTAAGGACAGTCCTGTGGGAAGGGTGGCAGGAGTGATTGGCTGCCAGGGGCTGTGATGGGGAAGAGGCTGAGCTGAGCTGCTGCCATACCCCCCTGCTCTGCCTTCCCACTTAATGTTCCCAGCACGCAGCGAGCAATGAATTCCCCGTAGCGTCCCGCTCCCTGGCCCTGGAGTCTCTGGCGATATTCCCGTAATAAGTGAGTGCAGTACTTTGGACAGGAGCAGCCAGGGACTGGGCCAGTTTCCCTGCCGGGAAAATGCATGCACGATCAATGCAATCAACTTACCCTTCAGGTCCTTTTTGGGTTGGATGGAAGAGATGCTCTGACTGAAACCCATTTATTGAGTAGAGAAGGTGCAATGGAATTACAAGCTGTAGCTTTTATCAGCTCCTGGCTTCTGCCTTGTCTTTACCTTATCCAACAGAATGCTGAGTGTTATGAAGCATTATTCTCTTAAAACCCCATTACTCCTCATTTCAGAGGGGTGTGGAAGCACTCAGCGATTCATCCTTTGCCAACTACAGGTGGAAGTGTTCAACAGGAGGTCCTGGCATGGAGCTGAGTCCTATTTAAAGTATTATTTATCCCTCTAGGGCTGGGCACTGACCTCTCTTAGCTCTCTTGCTCACCAGGGAATTCCAAGCGAACAATTCCCTCGCAGAGCTGAGCATCAAGTCAGAGCCAAAACCATTTGTGCTCCTCCCAGTGCATCCCACAGCTCTTTAGGACAGGAAAGGAAGGTATTTAATGTATCATGGAAAAATTAAGTCCAGGAGCTGGAATGGATGATTCAGCGAGTGCACTTAAGGGTGATGCCCTGTTATAATGGATATAGTGGAAACCCTGGAGGGAATCTGTAGAGATGTCCATGGCTGCACAAACTCTGAACATCATTAGGAATGAGGTCAAATTTTGCCCATCTGTGCACACGTTTTGGTTACTTTGGGCTGATGCTGGCAGTATTTTTTGGTCTGGATAGTGTATGACTCGTGGGGGATTTCTCCCTCTATAAACAAGCCTATTTTCGAGTAGCTGCTGAAATGGAAAAAAGGAAAAATAACCCCAGAAATTGTGAGTTTGCTCTCATGTAATCTCTTTAAACCAGCCACCACAGAGGTCAGGGCAAGAGCCTGTCAGGCAAATAATCTTTAATGCTCCCAGGCAGCCAGGACTGGGGTTTATTTCACTCCAGCTTCCTCCAGCAAGAAGCATCACCTGTATGCCATCCTCTTCCTCAGGCGCYGTGCACCAGGCTCCTGGCACGCTGTGTCCCTACCTGCCACGGTGTCCCTGATGTGCCACGAGTGATCTGGCCAAGTGCCCTGTGCTGCTTCCTTGAATCTGAGCGGCTGGGAACTGAATTTAGCCAAGCTGTAGCTGGGCAAAGAGTCTGTTTGGGTCAGTGCCGGGCACTGCCGGCGCGCAGAGCGCAGCGCCCCAGTCCTGCAGCTGCTTCCGGGGCTGCATCCCAGGAATGCCCTGGCTCTGGATGCAGAGAGCTGGGATGCAGAGAGACGTGATTCAAAGGCTCTGGATGCAAAGAGCCACTTTGCCTCTGGATGCAAAGAGCCGGGGTGCAGAGAGTCAGGATGCAAAGGCTCTGGATGTCAGGAACTGGGATGCAGGAGCCAGGGTGAGAAGCCGGGGTGCAAAAGGCTCTGGATACAGAGTTGGGATGCAGAGAGCCAGGGTGCAGGAGCCAGGATGCCAGGCTCTGGATGCAGAGAGCTGGGATGCAGAGAGATGTGATTCAAAGGCTCTGGATGCAAAGAGCCACTTTGCTCTGGATGCAAAGAGCCGGATGTAGAGAGCCAGGATGCAAAGGCTCTGGATGCAGAGAGTCCGGGATGCAAAGGCTCTCATGCAGAGTGGGATGCAGAGGCCTGGATGCAAAGAGCTGGGGTGCAGAGAGTCAGGATGCAAAGGTTCTCGATGCAGAGCCAGGATGCAAAGTCTCTGGATGCAAAGGCTCTGGATGCAGAGAGTTGGGATGCAGAGAGCTGGGGTGCAGAGGCTCTGGATGCAGAGCCGGGATTCAAGGCTCTGGATGCAAAGGCTCTGGATGCTGAGAGCTGGATGCAAAGAGCCGGGGTGCAGAGAGTCGGATGCAAAGGTTGTCGATGCAGAGCCAGATGCAAAGGCTTCCTGGATGCAAAGAGCCACTTTGCTTGGATTGCAGAGAGCTGGGATGCAAAGGCTCTCAATGCAAAGGCTCTCAATGCAAAGGCTCTCAATGCAAAGGCTCTCAATGCAAAGAGCCACTTTGCAGTCAGGTCAGGCTCTTTCCGCTCTCCTCAGCCCTCGCCGAGGACCTGGGGGTGCCTCAGCGGGGTCCCCCCTCTGCAGCGGGGCCTCGCAAATGAGCGCGGCCGCACCGGGGCTGCTGCCTGAATGCATTCAGCCGGCATTGTCTTCCCTGCGCTCCGCTCCGCCTGGAACGCATCCCTGCGATCGCCATGTATTATTTAGCTCGGCGCTGGAGATGCTGTTTTCGGGAAGGAGCCGGGCAGAGCATCCCCCAGCTCCGGGTGTTGCCTGGCAAGCGAGCAGAGCATCTCCATGGTCCGACCCTCCAGCCCTGCGTTGCTTTTCCCGGGAGAGCTCTCATCCCGGGCAGCAGACCTAGCGCGAAATTGCTGCTCACCCCTGCAGCAGGAGATTTAATTATCATTAGCTGAGCTTGCACAGCTCCACGTGCTGTCGTGCAGCTGCAAGTTTAACTGGGCCTTTTAAAAATCCAGCTGCAATATATTTAATTTTTTCCCCCTTCCTTTTTTCCCCTGTGTTTCTATTCTTTGCCTCGCACAAAAGCTTTGCTTTTATGTTTTGGGTCAATTTGGCAGCCTCTGAGCATAGTGCAYGCTCAGAAAGGGCAGAAAATTAGTATTTCAAGGATTGCAGCCAGGCAGAGCAACCTGTGGGCAGGTTTAAAATATGCAGGTCCCATTCCCAGGGATTGAGCAGTTTTTGTAGGATTCAGTGTTTCTTTTATACCTTATCAATTTACACTAGGGGAAAAGAAAAAAAAAAGTGCTAAAAAAGTCCCCTTTTTCTTGGGAACAGGAATCAGGGTCATGGTGGCTGTGGGAGGAAGGAGAGAGATCCCCAGGGAATTTCCCCCTGTGGGCTGGAAAAGTCAAACTCCCTGAATTGCCCAAGATTTCAATTTTTTTTTAAAAAAAGACTCTGACTACCTGTGCAATGAGTTGACAAAACCCAGCCCAATCTTCCACGAAACTGCTGCTTTTTAGGAGAACTTTGTTTCCATCAGCATTTCCAGCAAAACTCTTTTTTAATGCCAAATTGGGATTTTTTTCACTAAAATTTCCCCTTTTCTGGGAAGTCCTAGTCAAATCCCCATTCTGTGGGCCAAATTCCTGGCATAGTGACCTTTCCCCATGACTTTTCCCATCCCTGCCCTACCCARCCCTGGAAGCCACTTTCCCCCCCATTGCCAATAAAGGCAAACAAAAATTAAATCTATAATTATCATTACTAATTCCACTTAATTAGTCACAAGCCAGCAGCCAAATTGGCTTTCTCATAATTATCAGATAAGCAGTAAGCACATCTCATAGATTATAATTAACACTGCTTAATTAAAATCTAATATACATACACCCTTTCCTCAACATATGCCTAATTGGGTTCACAAACAGAGGGGGTGTGAAGCCCCCATCCCTGTTACTCCCCCAAAGATTTGTTGGATGCCACTTCTGTGTTAAGTTGGTGGCACGTGGGATGTTCTTCCTGTGCTTTCCAACACCGTGGCTCCAAAAAAAGTGAGTCCCTGCTTCACAGTGAACTCACACAAGATGCTGTCCCCACTTCACTATTTTTTCTTATTATTGTTATTGCTCCAGCTGTGACCTCTCCATAATCCCCTGTCGAGGCTGGGCTCTGCAATAATAAAGCAGCTTGAATAAATTACACTTTCAAAGGCGAAGGCCGGATTTTGGTGCAGAGCTCTGGAAATTGATGTCTCTCTTATTCCTTCTTTTCCTGGGCAGGGTTGGGAGATGCTCTGAGGCTGCAGTGAGGCTTTTTGTGTGGAGGGAAACTCTCAAACTTGTTTGCACCTTGGCTGCTCATTGATACCTCACTGAAATGCCCATGATACCCCACTGAAACTCTCATTGATACCTCACTGAAACCTCATTGATACCCTCACTGAAAACTCATTGATACCTCACTGAAATCTCATTGATATCTCACCAAAATCTCATTGATACCCACTGAAACCTCATTGATACCTCACTGAACCCTACTTACCTCCACTGAAATCTCATTGATACCTCACTGAAAATCTCATTGATTACACTCAACTCAAAAATCTCATTGATACCTCACTGAAAAATCTCATTGATACCTCACTGAAACTCATTAGTACCTCATGAAATTGCTCTGGGCCACGCAGGGGATGGCAGGGAGGCCCTTGGTCCCCTCCATGGCTTGGTTGAAGGGTTGATGCTCACAGGTGAGAGCCCACACTATGTTTTATGTGCTGGGGAGGGTTTTAGCTCCTCTTTCCCTGGATTTKGTGGAGGGGCCACTCCTGTGGATGAGGAACCCGGGTCTGAACCAGCACAGGCATCAKAAGGGGCCACCAGAGCTTTGGTGCCCCCTTTGCAGGTGGCCTCACTTGTGAGCAGGGCACTGGCTGCCAGCACAGCTGCCACGGGCTGATCTTGGGGCAATAATTACATTGTGTTCCAGGTAGCTCTGCTCCCATTCCCAGATAAATTCTTGCCCGTTTGGCTGCCTGAGAGAAGCAGAAACTCCTGATAGTGCTGATTATTAATGAGATCATTTGCCTGCCAGTTTTTGCTGAGCTCATATCTGACTGGGGAGTTGATTCACCGTGGGAGATTTACAAAATGTGATTTCTGTCTCAGAGATGCTGAGCTGAGCTCCTTTAGCCAGGATGGAGGGAGCTCCTTCTCTGGGATTTAGTCTTGGCCAGGGCTCCTGGCTGCCCTGCCAGGGCTGGAGACCCTCAGGGCAGGGATGGGGCATTTTTAACACCAATCCTTGGGGATCAGAGGCTTCCATGTCTGCAGAGTGGTGGCAGTKGGTGATGCCAGGGCACCCTGGCATTCTGTGATGTCAGCTTGTCTCCAAAGGCTTTCAGTGCAGTGGAAGGGAAAGGCTTGGCACGTGTTCCAGCGTCGGGGGAGGATTTGCGGATTAGAGATGTGTAATTGTATGTAGTGCATGACAAAACAAAATAAGAGGCAAAAAGAACTCAGTCGTATTAGGAATTCAAAGCGAGCGTTAAGCTTTTCTACATTARGGGAGGGGAAAAAAATAGCCAGGAAAATGCACGAGGCAAAATCCCCTTTGCTCTCCAYGCTGAGGCACAGCCTGGCTGCTGTGGGATGAAGGATGCTCGCCATCCACGGGAGACAGGGGCCAACCACTCCTGAAAACTTTTYCCTCCCAGCTGCCAGCTTGGATGGATTTGCTGGCCGGGGAGAGATGTGCATTTGGAAAATGAAGGCAGAACAGGGCTGGGGCTGCCTGGCTGGTTTTCCTGGTGGAGCTGGAGTGCCATGCAAGAGCCAGGTGCTCTGGGCTGTGGTGGTGGCTGAGCCCCCTCTCCACACTGTCCTTGTGCCCACAGCATCTCCACAGCCTCTGCTCACGAGGTTCTCGCCTGCCCGTGCGAGGCAGCTGGAAGCTTTTGTCCATGGGGATTTCTCACCATCATAAGATCTTCCCAGATTAAGTAAATAATTTCACATTAGCTTAATTAAGTCTAATAGACTCATTAGTTCACTCTTTGCGCGCGTTCCCGAGGGAGGATGGCCGGGAACCGTGAAGAGTTGCTGCGGAGAAATCCTGTGGCATCTCAAAGGCAGGAGCCAGCTGTGGGAGCGCTGCTGCTGGGTCARGGTTGGCTCTGTGAGGTTCAGGAATTAAAAATTCACATCCTCATGGTGGCTTGAATCACGGGTAGGTCTTTCCTGTCCAAAATGCWGCTGGGTTTTGGGCTGGCTGGTGGCTCAGGGGTGGCTGTGAAGGTGGGTGCAGTGTCACAAGCAGGAACATGGTCCAGAGCATCCCCAGGTGCCACAACTCCTTCCACAAGCAGGAACATGGTCCCAGACCATCCCCTGGTGCCACAACTGCCTTCGTGTCCTTGGGAATATGTTGCCCTGCTTGGAACAGGGTGGTTCCATCAGACCAGTCTGGCAGTGCCACAAGGGCACACTTTGGAGTGAGTTTTTTTGTGCTTTTGCAGTATTTTTTCTTCCTTCTCCCACTAACAAGAGGTTAACTAACAAGAGGTTTCCCACTAACAAGAGGTTTCTGAGCCCACCATGCTCAGAAGGGTGGAGAAGAGCAAGGGCTCCTGATTCAGTGGCAGGGTTGGGATGGTCCCTTTGGCTGCTGTGTGGGATGGCAGGAGTGGCTCCTGGGTGGTGATGTRGGACATGGAGAGATCGGTGGGGGACAGATGTTGAGCAGAGAAGCAGATGTGGGGGAAAAAAGGCAGCTGCTGGCAGGGCAGGGCAGCTGCTGGCTGCCCTGGGCAGAAGGTGATGGGGAAGGGAAGGGCTGATGGAAGCTGRAATCTGTGTGTGTGCAGGTGCTGCCAGGGTGGGAATGTGTCTGTCTGCAGCAGGGGGAGATTTTGGCTTTTCTCTTACCTGCGGGTGTGTGCTACTGAATTAGACTGCAGTGTACAGGGCATTTTTATGATGCATTTTAAAGTTACATCAAGGGCATTGAGAGCATAYGGGTAGGTGACCTCTTTTTTGCATTTGCATAAATCTAAATAAATAAAATAAAATTGAGAGCGGGAGGCAGGGACCTGCAGATCTCTTCATTCCGGTGGCGTGTTCCCATCTCCCGCACACAATGCTGAGGAGCAGAAAGCACAGAAGCCCGAGGTAGACATCTGGTTTCCCTTTCACAAGTGTTGCCTGTTCTTTATTTATAAAGAAATTATTGTATTTAAAGCCAATACTCATCTCTTGTACCAGCAGAGAGCAGAGAGAGATGGATAGATTAGAGGGAAGTGGGTTGTGCATATAAATGGGGGTTAATTTGCTGACTCTTTGGAGAAGTGAAACCTGGCTGAGAGCTCCCGGGTTTGGAGGTTCCTGGWGGTGTTTTTGATTTCAAAAGCAGCGTGAGAGGAGCCAGTCCTGGCCAGGGGGATGCTGAATTACAGCGTGCTGGGTACCATCCTCATCCCTGCATGGCAGAGGGGCAGGATGGAGGGAGAAGGGAGAGCCGACAGCATCCCCCGGGCATCGGAGGGGATAAAATCTCTCTCCTTGTGGCTCTGGGACTTGTCCCTCCACATCCCACCCACAGCATTTCTCTTTGCCTCACTCCATCTGGGCAGCAGGATTTGGTGCTGGCCGTGCAACAGCTCCAGCAGGGATGGGAATGGGAAAAGAATAGATTGAAACGCTAAATATACCCAGCAGGAACCAGCTGGAGCCGGTGGAAACCTCAAACGTGCACATAGAGAGGAAGAACACAATGTTTCATTTGTTTTGTTTTATTTCACAAGAAAAATCTTCACAGCCCAAACTGTCACTTTGGAAGTAATTTGTGGCTGAGGATTTCAACACCCACTCCAATGATATTTTATTCTGACCCTAAACAAAATCAATAGCTTTTTTTTTTTCCCTCCTCCTTTTTCTCCTTCCTTGAGAAAACAGTATTTTTCAGCTCAGTGGAAGAAGAAAATAGATTCTGCCCAGTGTTGTTAAAAAGATATTATAACCAGTGTCTCTGGAAGTGTAAAAAGTACATGATCTAATATGTCTGAAGCAATTTTGAAAGGCTGCTTTATTTAGGATAATGGAGAAGCAGCAGTAAACCTCATAATCTTCCCGGATAAGGAGTCCAGCAGGAGGGATCTGAGCTGCAGCGTTGTGCCCTGGCTGCTTTTTTCCACCTGTCAGAGCCAGGGTTGAATGCTGGATGAAGCCCAGTGAGGTGGTGGAACCCAGCAGCAGCCAGGGAGGGTGGGGGGCTCCTATTTTAAGTCTGTAAAGCCCCTGAATATGAGAGAGAGGCTCTGAGATGCAGGAGCATCCCTGGGAGGGTTTAGGACAGCGGGGGTGCTGGTCAGGGGTGTCTCTGGCWCTGCTGCTCTGTCTTTTCATGTTCCCAACCTCTGAAAGCAGAGAAGCCTTCAGCAATATTGTCCCCATCGGTTGCCCTCCTCGGGAATTGCAGAAAATCTTGTTTGTCAGAAGGGAGGCAAAAAGAAAAAAAAAAAATAAAGAGGAGTCTGATGAATTTTAAAATAAATTATAAATTATTTTTTTAATAAATTATGAATACATTTTCTCTGTCAGGATTTGAGGCTCTCTGCTCTGATCAAAAAGTTTCYGAGTGTGTTCTCTCCCCACTTAGTCAAATGTAGATGTGTGCATTTCTGCTCCTGATTTTATTTTATTTTATTTTGATGAATTTTTTACTCCAACAACAACAAATACTTTGTTTGTTCTTGACGGGCACTGGGGGAGAAAACTTCTGAAATGCTGCTCAAACACTTCACTTGCAATCAGGGTGAGGGCTCTGAGGATGCTCTGAGCCTCCCCAGCCCCTCCGGCGCTTGGGAGAGGGAGAGGCAGCAGGAAAAGGGGGTGGAGGAGCAGGGAGGGTGGATGGAGCTGGAGCAAGGTGGGCTGGGTGTGCATCACCAGCCCCAATGACACAGAGGCTGCTTGTGGTGTGGAAACAGTTCTTGAAGGTCTTTCCAAAAGTCTAAATSCTTTGAAAGAATGAGATGCAGTGAGTGATGCACTTCCCTGCGTGGTTTGCATCCTCCTTGTCTCGGTTTGAACAGCCAGGTGTCTGCTAAGGAAGGCAGGAGCCTCCCCTGAAATGGAAAATATGAACCTYCTYCCTCKGAATTATTRTAATTTTGAAATTAAGGRRCTCYCAKGCAAAGATATGGGARTAGGAATAACAGTTWTTTACTAGGAAAAAAAYMWWAAAATACAATGCAATAGTACAAGAAAAACCACGACCAGAGTCAGACCATGCCCTGCCCCCTGTGTGTCAGGGGTGGCACAGCCCCATCCCATGGGGGCTCAGCCCTCCTGCAGTGCCAGCTGTGCTKCTGCTGCAGCAGGGATCCTGCACAAGGGGGGAGTTTCCTCTGCAGCTCCAGGGCTGCTGGAGATGGGCCTGGGCTCCCTCTGGCAATGCAGGGCAGCAGAAAGCTGCTCCTCTGGCAATGCAGGGGGCAAAGGCTGCTGTGCTGTGCCAGGCTCAGATTGGATCCAGGTAGGAATGCTTGGCTCCTCCCCTGGGCGCAGCATCTCCCCATGGGATGCTGGAATTGGATCAGCCATGCAGGGACACTCAGTGGCCATGGACAGAAGATTATTAATAATTAATGGCCCATGAACAGAAGATAATTAATAATTAATAGCCCATGGACAGCAGAGATCTCCTGGAGAGAGGATTGGCTGTGGGAGAGATAAAGAAAAYTGCCCCATGAACAGCAGAGAACTGCCCCAGCTCTGACAGATGGGAACAGAATGCASACCCCCATTTCCAACCTAAGACACTCCTGCCTCCACATCCAAGCTTCCATATACCCAGGTTTTGTGTCCATGCCAGGTTCTGGCTCTGCTCAGCTGCAGGTAAGGACCTGGCTCCTTACAGACACTTTTGCCACCCAAAACTTCTGCCCAGCATCACGTCCTTGGGCCACTTGTTGGACTGGATAAAAGGGCTGTGATTAGCCTTCCCTTCAGAGCATGACAGGGCAATTACTCTTGTAGATTTTAATTAAAATGTTTAATTACACACAGTTCCAGCAGGCAGAAAAGTTAACACCGATCCTGGCTGGTCCCCAGACTTGGGGTTAGTGGGAGCAGGGAAAGGGGGAGATGGGCATGGAGGAGATGGCTCCATCAGTAACACGATGGACTCTCTTCAGTGTTCAGGAGGGCAGGAGGTGAACTTGGTCACAGGGACAGAGCAACAAAGTCACAGGGACAAAGTCACAGGGAACATGTATGTATGTGTGCTGCTTATTAATTTCTTCTGGTCCAATTAGGAGGGAATGGCAGCTTCCTTGGATCTCTTGCAGCTGGAAGCTGGTTCTTTGCTTTTTCTATAGTAGTGTCTCATCTTCTTCATCCTGCACACAACCCCCRGTCCTTCTCAGCAGCTCTCCTGCTCAGCTCATCCCCTCCCAGCCTKTTCCAGTGTGTGGGATTATCCTGCTCCAGGCGCTCAGCTTGGCACTCTGCTTGATGTCATAGATACTCTTCAATATTTTGAAGAACAAGCTGCTCCTGTAAAAACAAATCCCTGAAGTCTGTTGAGGTGTTTAAAACTCATTTTCCATATGGAGGTCCCTGGGATAACACAGAAGAGCCAAGGCAATGGCTGGACTAATTGGCTCGTGTTAATTGTWAGTAACTAGGATGAACAGATCAGCAAGGCCAGACCTATCTGTGCTGGGTTTGGAGCCCTTTTGTCCATTGCCTTGGAAGYACAGGTCTTCCACACAGGTACATCCCAAAAAGCATCAGCATTCAGTTCCTGAAATAATCTGTGAGGAAGGAAGGAGTGGAAAAAATAAAATGCAGTGTACAGCCTTTCTCCAGGGAGCAATTACCAGCCTGAGAAAAAGCTCTTGGTGCTGCACTCCATGAAACACCTCTCCATCTGTCYGTATCCTCTTCCTGCTGGTCCCACAGCAGCAGGGACAGGAGGAGCCACCCAGCTCCTCCAGAACCTTCCCCTGAGAGTGTGGAGCTGTTCCCTAAGGCCTCGCCCTGTTCTCCTTAGCCTGAAGGGGAAGGAAAGCCAGGAGATCCCCAGGACTACAGGGAGCTGTTGGAGGTCTCCAGCCTTGGCCTGCTCTGCTTTTATCCCAGGATTCTGCTGAATCTCTGCTGCTGCTCAGCCCAGGGGGGCTCCAGCCCCCTTCACTACTTGAAGTGGTTTTCCTCCCACTGAAAAATCCCATTTTGTCTGAGCTCTGTGAGGCAGCAGAAATACCCCTGACTCCTGGCCCCTTTCTGTCCTGCTGCAGCTTGGGGCTGTCCTTACCTCATTGCTGAGATATTTCCTCCACGATGCATCACTCTTGTCTCATGATGTGTGTCCAGGAAGCCACACGTCTCCCAGCTTCACTAATGCCTATTAGGATTTGAGCCATTTTCTTTATTTCTAAGTGTTTTCCCTTAATAGACACTCTTGAGTCCTGCCATAACATCAAAGGTGCTGTGTTAAAACTCCATTTTTCCAAAATATGGAGAAAGAATACCCTGGGAGGGCTGGGCTTTAGGTCTCCTAGCAGTAGGGTTAGTTCTTAATTTGAGAGTGAYTGTTGTCACTTCAGAGCTGGTTTATTGAGAAGCTGAGGAGCTTTTCAGCAACAGCAATMAAGTCCCAGCCCATGAGAAGCTGAGATTGCAGGGGAGTCGCAGGACTGAGAGGAATGGAGTTGGTGCGCTTGTTATCCAGTTAACACCTCRTGGAGCTGGGGAACATTTAGCTCTGGTTAGCAGGAGCCCCGGGATGAGTGGCCAAGGGTTTCACAGCTTGTGGTTAGTGTGAAAAGCCAGGGCTCACCCCGAGCTGAGGAGGCAAACCCCAACCCCAGTCCCCGGTGCCGAGGTCGCCCTTCTCCATCTCCAAGGCAGGCTCCTCTCCGTGGCGATCGCAGACGTGTTTATTTCTCTGATTAATGAACTCTGCAAATTAACCTCCTCGCTGCTCTATAATTGCCATTAAGGCTTCAAAAATCACTTAAGCGTTTCCGGCGCTGGCGAGCCCATTCCGCGCGGCCGGCCAGCGCCGCTGCTGATTGCAGGGAGATAGAGCCCGGCTCCTGACCTCCACGTTTACAATTAATTATTGCATTCAGCACCCAAATTACCCCCGCTCTCCACGTGCTCAGCTTTATCTCTCTGCACACACAGGCTTGGCTTTTAATTAAAGGTCCTTCAAATTAAATGAAAACAAATTCAATTATTGCCTCTCATTGGAACAGCTCACYGCAGACTCCTGACTATACTTCTTGTATGGAGAACCTGGAGACTGCTGGTCTCCCATAATCCAGTCTGACTAAATTTGCCTGATCTGCTGTTTTCCTTATCATCACTTGAGCTGTTCTCTCACTGCCAGGTCAGACGTGGGCTTGACTTGCAGAGAAAGCAGAGTTGTAAATGGGCTTGTTCTCTCTTTGTGTTGTTGCCCTTCAAGGAGAAGATGCTCTTGTACGGTGTGGATGGGTGGGACCATCATCATTAGTCTTCATTTTGGCAGCAGTGGGAGGGTGAGGACCCCAAAAATGAGGGTTTGGCCTCTCTGGTGCTGGATACCTGAAGGCCAGGTGGTGGGATGGGCTCTCACYCRAGGGCACTATGGTGTTTGGAGCTCTTTGTTTGARCATGGAGCCCCCAAGCCTCAGGGCTTCTCAAAAGGGGATATACCTCATGTGAACAGGAGCAGATTTTTTCCAGAAATGTGACTTGCATTATAATGGTTGTGAAAGCATCACAAATCAGTGTTATTTTTGGTGGCCTTTGGTTTGACAAAACCCAGGTGGYTGAGAAGGTTTCACAGCARGTGKATACCTTGGGAGAGCTTGGCTYAGATACAAGCTCTTGGCTGGAGATGAGCTTCATTTCACCCAATTGATGTCTTCTAATGCCCAGCTGCCCCTTCAAGTGATGTCCTTTCCTGCCTCCAGGMAGGATTTCTCAGCYAGAAAAGCATCTCCCTGTCCCMCACACAYGAGTGGTCTCCTAAAACTTCCTTGTTCATCTCCCATSTGAAGGAGAGARACAGAATATGGCTCTGGCACTGCCCTGCCAAGTGGCTTGGTCCTGGTTATTATTTTTCCTCCCTTTGTGCAGTTTGTGCCATCATCTGTGCTGGCAYGAGCTGGCAGGAGGGACCAGCTCCAGCCTGGCTGATGCAGAGGGGGAAACAGTCCAGCGTGTGGAGGAGGGGAAACCAAAGTCAGCAAGCGTGCTCAAACCCCAGAATGATAATCAGTGTCTGGGGTAGGGCTCTCTGGTGGTGTAAATAAGCCACATATCCGCAGCGTTTTGCCAAGCAACATCAGCCCATGATCGGCCTCATTAGCTTCACCTATGGAAACCCTTCCCTGGCTCTCCGGGGCTGCGTGTGCCCGGCGAGGGCACCGGGCAGCGATGCCAGGCGCGGTGAGCCGGGGGGATGCTCTGCCAGCGCGGTTCAAAAAGCACCAGCCTGCGCTTTGCGGAGCAGCCAAACTCCTCATAAGTCTCCCGCTGTGCCGAGCTCTCTCCGTGCCGCTCTGTATGGTAATCACCCCCGATTATATTGCTCTTTAAAAGGCCGCAGCRATCGCTTTTATTTTGCTGGCAGCCAAGCGCGGCTGCCTGGCGGTGATTGAAGGTTAGGATGCTGTGACCGCAGCTTCCCCGGCCCCGGGCTCGCCTCTCCCCTTCATCCCGTCCCTACTGGGAGCTTTCCCTGTGTCCTCTGCTTATAGCGGGGTCTCTGCTCGCTTGTGATGTGGTAATTTTGTGACATCTCTTTTCCCAGCGCCGCGCGGGGTGAGGATGGAGGGTGGCAGYGCGTTGGGAAGCGGGATGGGCGCTGGGAAGCCTGGGGTAGGGAGCATCCTGCAGCACTCCCTAGACATCGCCCCCTTTGCTTTTCACGCCCTGAGCACTACGAGGACATCGTGGTGACACGAGCAGCCTGGCTGCCTTTCCAGTGCGAGGTGGGCTCCGGCTTTGCTCCTTTGGAATTCTGATAGAGACAGAGGGAGGAGCGCCTGTAAATGACCACGATGCACACGCGGGCTCTGTCCCTCTGCTCCACTGCTGCAAGGGGAGAGGGGAAGGCAGAAACCCTGGGAAGGGCGAGAGGAAGGCAGAGCCCCTGGGAAGGGCGAGATTCAAAAGCCGGGAGGGAAAGAGGCGAGGTGATGAGAGGAGAGGAGAAGGGATGGGAAGAGAGGGGAAGGGAAGAGAGGAGAGGCGAAGGAAAGAGAGGAGAGGCGAAGGAAAGAGAGGAGAAGGGATGAGGGGAGAGGCGAAGGGATGAGGGGAGAGGCGAAGGGATGAGAGGAGAGGTGAGGGGATGAGGAGACGGGAAGAGAGAAGAGGCGAAGGGATGAGGAGAGAGCGAAGGAAAGAGAGAAGAGGCGAGGATGAGGGGAAGAGGCGAGGTGATGAGGGGAGACGGGAAGAGAGGAGAGGCGAAGGAAAGAGAGGAGAGGCGAAGGGAATGAGAGGAGAGGCGAAGGGATGAGAGGAGAGCGGGAAGAGAGGAGAGGCGAAGGGATGAGAGGATAGAGGCGGGGGATGAGAGGAGAGGAAGAAGGGAAAGAGAGGAGAAGCGAGGGGATGAGAAGGAGAGGCGGTGCGGATGGATGGATGCGCGGGAGGGGATGGAGAGCAGCGAACAGCGGAGCGAGCTCATCTCTGCTGCCCGCGGGGTGCCCGGGCTGAGCGAGGCTCTGCTGGCATTTAATTTGCTGCTGGACACCGTGTCCCGCGGCTCATTCGCCCTCTCGGGGCGGCAGCAGAGCCGCTGCCTCCGGGTCGAGGAGCAGGGCTGGTTTCAAAGCCAGACATCGCTTTGTGGGTTGGTTTTTTTTTGCCACCACCCAGCGTTTGGGCAATTATTAGTCTAGAGCAGTCGTGGAGGATTTTCTGCTTCAGTTCACGAGTTCCCTCTTGCTGCACAAACACTCTGGTGGGGAACCGATTTTCTCTGTGATGTTCCTGCAGCCGCTGAGATGTCAGCTTGGTGTCTGGGGTATCACAATGAATGTCTCTTCCCCATCAAAACCATCTGGAGTGCTTYAATAACACGGGGGGAGATCCCAGGGTAGCGCTCCCGTTGCAGCTGAGGATTAAGATAGGATGTCAGAGTTTGTGTCCGAGGGAATCGCATTTTTCCCTTACCTGCAGCATCCTTTYGTCAGTGGATCTCGAGATGTGTTAATCCTGCAAGGCACAGCAGGGTCAGCATCCTCAGGCTGGGGCTGGGGGAAATCAGGAGAGACCTCACAGCAGCCTACAACTTCCTCAAGATGGGCAGTGGCTGGGCAGAAACAAATTTTTTTTCTCTGGTGAGCAGGAAAAGGACCAGGGAATGGCTGGAGCTGTGCCAGGGGAGGGTCAGGTTGGATATCAGGGAAAGGTTCTTCCCCCAGAGGTGCTGGGCACTGCCCAGGCTCCCCAGGGAATGGGCACGGCCCTGTTACTATAGGACACGAAATAACACGACACGCACACACTGCTGTTCCTAAGGTAAAAAAGGGGCAGTTTATTTTCTGACTCCAACATTTAKAGATTTTCAAAAGTGGCAGTGGATTGGAGGGTGAAAGTGTTACCTCTCCAATGACACCAGACAAACTAACAGTTTATCAAATTTCTTCTCCTCCATGAAAGAATGCAAAACAGTAAGTTATTTACAGAAAATGTATGAGAAAGACTGTTACAAAAATGTAAATATCAGAAGGCTTAGAAAATCTTAAAAAATCAAAGCAACACAGCCCCAAGGCTGCCAGAGCTCCAGAAGCATTTGGACAATGATCTCAGAGACAGGGTGGGATTGTTGGGGTGTCTGCAGGGCCAGGAGTTGGACTCAGTGATCCTTGTGGATCCCTTCCCACTCAAGATATTCCATGGTTCTCTGAAATCACTTCTCTGAAGATGGGTGGTTAGAGAGGAGCCCTGACTCCCATCACCTCTGTGGCTACCCTTTGCTTTTCCTTAAATRAGTGCAGCATAGGAAAGAAAATTCTCTGTGCTGAGCATCAGAGGGCTGYGCTGAGAGCTGCTGCAGCCCAGGAATGCAGCTCAGGGTCTCCTCAGGTTTGCTGGGTTTTTTTCCTGGAGGTTTGAAGCGTGTAGCAGAAACAGCAAGGTCGGAGTTCAGGTTTGACTGCAGTCAGGTGGAACAAAGAAGTTATGAGGCATTTAGAAAAGTGTTTGTTTTGGGCTTGCATTTGCCTTGTGAGGCCCATTACTGAGTGCAAGCCGTTCTCTGCAGCATGGTGATGGCAAAGTGTGGTTTATAGGCCTAATGGAGCAGATTTGTCACTGGAGCAAGGAGGTGTGACTCTACTCAAGTCTGCAAATTGCCCCCCTGTTTCTGCAGACTGCTGTTTTTTCTTTCCTTTTCCCCCTTTTCCTCCTCCATCCATCACCATCGTGCGCTCGCCACAGTGATTTCCCCAAAGTCATCTATCCCCAGGCTGTGCCATTAACAGGCAGGCTTCGGTGTGATGGCTTTGTTTGTTCTTGGAAAACTATAAATATTGCTGGAGCAATGGCTCAGAGGATGAAGCTGGGCTATTTTGGGGTGTCTGAGTTCTGGAGGGCTGAAATGTATTTTAAGAAATGAAAAAAATAGCTGGTGCTGAGAAAGGAGGGAAGGAATTGGGTGGGGTTTTGCTTTGGTCTCCATCAGACACTTTGTCCCTCCAGCTCCAAGTGTTTGGCACTGCTGCAACATCCACTCCTATCCAGTATCCTCATCCTACCCCATGTCCTGTCAACAAAGCAGGGAAGGGCTAGAAGTTTCATAAAGAGAAGAGTTTAGTAGTTATAATGCATAATTTGGCTGCCATTTGGAATTTTACCAGAAGAGAGCCTYTTTTCCTGGTGGTTTGTTTGGCTTTGTTGTTTTTTCCTTGTCTGTGTGTATAAGTATGTCCATAAAAGTGCTATTTGGGATGAGGGCATAGCTTGTTTTAAGCCAGCTCAGCTTCTGTGACTGCAATGTAGATGCAATTTTAGTAATTAGACTCGGGGCCTCTGTCTCCTGGCAGAGGGATGTTTATGTGGAGCAATGCTCCAGCTGTGGTGCTTCAGCAGCTTTCTGAGCTTTAGAAGTGATGGGTCTAAATATTAAACAGGGTTTAGTATTAAAACTGAGGAATTACTGGTCTGTGGGTGCTGGGGGTCCCACAGAGAAGCTGTGGGTGGGAGATTCTGGAGGCAACCCTGTCCTTAGGCTGGGTGTCCTCATTCCAGCACCACCAAAACATCCTCTTTATATTTAAGATGTCCTTACAGGAATTAGAAACAAAGATCATTCCACTCATCAACACT
Source organism: Sporophila hypoxantha (assembly GCA_002167245.1). Lineage (NCBI taxonomy): Eukaryota > Metazoa > Chordata > Aves > Passeriformes > Thraupidae > Sporophila > Sporophila hypoxantha. The sequence continues at coordinate 1,096,232 of NDFG01000003.1, read as the reverse complement.
CCTCTAGAGGCAGAGCAAGGTATTTCCTGGATTTGATTGTGTGGGATGGTTTGGCTGGACTCAAAGGTTGGGCTGGATGATCTTGGAGATCTTTCCCAACCTAAACAATTCYATGACTCTGCCATGAAAGCTGATAATGGMTGTGTAAGAAATAGGAAATGAGGATTGGGTGATGACCTGTTTTCAAATGGAAAAGAATCTGACTTCCCTGGATAACTTTCAGTTGGTTTGGGATGGTTTTGTTGCTTGGGGTGTGGATTTTCCCAGMCATTGAGGTCAGGAGAAGATGAGTGTCAGTGTTCTTGTGAAATGCTGCTCTTCTCAGCCTCCCTGAGACCTAACAGCTCTTTTTGCTGAGGGCAGAGCAGCTTGTAAGGGGTGAGAAATACAAGAACCCAGAGGATGGCACTGCCACTGCTGCTGGAAAAGGAGAACAATGGTGGAAAAAACCAGGATTTGGCTCCTCTTTGCTGATGGGCTTTTCCCCAGTGGAGAGCAGAGTTTAATTGTTGTTTGCAGCCATCCCCACCCCTGGCTTCAGTAGTASCACAGAGCAGGTGGACAGAAGATGGATGGGGCTGTGCTGCACCTTGGCCTCCTTGGGAAGGCATTTCTGCCATGAGAGATGGGATTACGCACAGGGAGTTTTGCTTTTCCCATCCTCCCAAGAAGCTCCAGAGCCCACAGCTGTGTAGTGAAGCAGGGAACAAAGGGAGATAAGATGGAAAGAGAGTGGTGGCCAGGAATTAGACCTGTGATGRAGCATTTTCCTTGAGAGAGGCTGTTACTGAAAATTGTTGGCTGTTACAATGCACRGAGAGGGGSAATGAGGCAGTGGGGATGGAATASTTTTGCATGAGGAAACATCATGGARCAAGGCTTTTAAAAGGGGGTCCTCAGCATGGCTTTGTCTGGAAAGCAAGGAGCTGGCTTTTGCCTGATCCTGGCAATTTTCCATGTGTACCCTGAGCTCTGGTGATGCCTGGGAGTGTGAGCCCTCATGGCAGGGATGCACACACAAGGATTTAAATCACACTAAATAAAAACAAAGCCAGGAAAATCTTCCCACTGAGGCCAAACTGTTTTTCTGCCCAACCTGAATTCTGCCCAAGGCATGGCTAAGGTTAAATCTTTCTTTTTCATCCCTGTCTTCTGTGAAGACTGGACGACTTCGCTAAGTGTGATTGGAGCAGTTTGTTTTTAAGCTCCACATAAGCACTATGCTGGATTTATAGCGTTTTCATTCTTTTGGAATCGACCCACTGGGAGCCATTAAACTTTTATTGCTCTCTGCAGTTGCCTGGCCGGAGYGGGATGGAGCAGCCCTGCTGCTGGAAACACTCTGTCTTCAGCTGCCAGGGCTGTGCTGGAGAGCAGGGACAGCAGGGACAGCCCTCCCAGGGCCACCCGAGGATTTGCTCATCAGCTGGAAGATGCTTTGGGTGTGATGATGGTTGTCACAGTCCTCTGCAAGGCACAGAGAGATCCACCAATRCATCCTCCCCTGGGTCTTGCTGTTTCCCACCTCTCTTGGCTGAAAATATCCCTGCTCATYCTTAAAAGCTGAGAGTGCAGGAGGCTTAAGACTTATTTTTGTTGCATCCTGAGACTATCCAGGTTTTTAAGTACACCTTGCCTGTGCAGATAAGGACCTGGAAGTGCGTCCTCCAAAGGGTTTGTGTGGGAATTTTGGGTGGTGCTGTTTTTCCTGTTTCATSCACAGTGAATGTTAATCAATATTTAGCCTCGTGCCTAAATATTAACAAAAGGATCCTGCCTTTTTAGGGATGGGAAAAATTTATTGCATGTGATAATGTGAGGGAGACAGAACATGGATGTTGCAGCCTGAGCTGCCTGACTTGACGCTCTCTTGGCACAGGGAGAGAGAAGAGCTGCCTGCTGAGGGCATTTTTCAGGGAATAGAATTTCAGGACAGGTGAGTGGAGCACCTTGTCCAGGAGCTGGTCCCTGTCCAACCATGCTGAGGCTAAAGCTGGGGGAGATGTTTCCTACCCAGGAGAGCTGGGGGGAGATGTTTCCTGCCCAGGAGAGAGGAAGCAAAGTTAGATCACACCCAGAAGATGGTCCCAGACCTGGGTCTCGTGTTGTGGTGGATGAACCTCGAATGCAACCGCTGAAAGAATTTCTGGATGGAAATTCTCTTGGAAATTCTCTCTCATTTCAACCTGTGGCTCCTATCCCACTCATCCCAGAGCTTCACCACTGTGGGCTTTCCCTTCTTTAACCCAGTGCTTTATGGATTTGTCTTTCTGGCTGAACCTTCTGCAACCCTTTCCTTGCATTTCCATGGAGCCCCCCTTCAGTCAGGGCTCAACCACCCCCGAGGCTCCAATATTCAACCCAAAACATTGCAACTGGAATTCTGCAAACAAAAACTGAACATCCCAGCATGGCCACTTTTCCCTCCTGAAGGGAGGTTTGCATTATCTCCTTGTAGCTCCAGAAGGCCAGGCTGGGCTACTTCTGTCGGCATGTTTTCTAATTTAATTACTTATCCTTGTCTCAAATTGTTTATGGTACACTAGGCTATTAAATGTGCCATAAGCAAATGGCTCTTGAAAGAGGAAGAGGATTTATTTGTTTTAGCAACCACTCCAACAAAAGTCTATTTCCTCAGCTAATTAAGATTCYATTCGCTAATTTAAATGTTATGCTAATTAAAGCATAATTCTGAAACTGTAAAAAGGAACTTAAAAAAGGGGGGGGGTAGGCAGAAAAAAGAAGCAGAAAGTAAGAAAGAAAACTGGTTGGCCTTTAGAAATTGCATTAAATTTATTGTGTTGTTGTAACAATGGTGAATGGAGTAATTATTTCATTTGCCTCTCATGTGCTATTCATGCTGTTGCTTTTATTCATTTTCCCCCAATTCTCACACTTCATCTCATTAACACCCCTTCTCTCCCTCTAATGGGCATCATCTTGCGATGGTTTAAGATGAATTGTGAGCGTGATCCCTGTGCTTCCCAGAAAAGGGCCACACTGAGAGCATTTGAGCCTGTTTATCTTCCAGCCCGAGCTGAGACAACGCTCAGCGGCCAAACTCATGGAGTTACATTGTGCTCACTTTAATTAAAATATAAATAACCTACTTTTGGGGAGGAATAAAGAGAAAGAACAACAGGAGCAAGGTCTGTTTTGGTTTGTGTTTTCTTTTTTAAATGTTGCTGTATGTGCAAGGGACCGGCTCCTTTTCTCAGCTCACCCACCGGACTCTGGCCTCATAATTTGGGAAAKAGAATCATTGAGCACTTCAAAAGGAGATTAATTCACTGGAGACTTTACTAAGATRAAGTCTGGTGCTTTCAAGGACAGGTTGAATGGGCCTGTGGTTTCATGGAAGGTGTCCCTGCCCATGGCAGRGGTGGAACTAAATGGTCTTTAAGGYCCCTTCCAASCCACRSCRTTCTGGGATTCTGTGATTGTTGAGCTGAAACAAATATATCAGGAAAAAACGTCACCAGAAGTAGKGAAACTGGACTTGCTGTTGTAGTTTTGGCTCTCAGTTGAATGCCAGGTCATGGAGGTCCACTSCCCACCTTCCATCTGGTTGATCCCWCCAAKATTCATCACTCCCTGCAGCTGGCATGGCCTTGGGACAGCCTGGGATGTGCCAGGCTGATGGGYATCAGAGCCCCAGCCTGAGCATCAGCTCCTTGCTTTGATGTTTGCTTTGCCTGGGCCAGGGTGAGACTTTGAGCTTTGCTGGAGCCTCTGGAGGCTGGGATGAAAGGGCAGAGCCGTCCACAACGTGGAGAAAAACTGAGCTGTTGAGAGCAAGTGCCTGCACTGGAGAGGAAATAAAAGGAGAGAGGGAGATGAAAGATGATCATAAAGAGACCTGGCTGGCAGGAGCAAGACRTGGACACCAACAAAAAGGAGGTTGTAGCAGCCCCAGTCTTATCCCCCAGGATGTTATCCCAGCAGTGAGGATCCTCTCCTTTCTCCAGGTGCTTCTTTGTCCCGGGGTGCCACAGCTTTCCTACACTCCTGGCTGCTCCATCTTGGGAGAGAGAATTTGGAGAAAGTTTCTTTGCAGTSTTGTCTTGCTGTGTTCATATTATTAATAACGAGAAACAGGCAGGAGTTTATTATATTGCTTTAATTTATGCATTTGGAGTTTTTTAAGAGAAAACCAATTAAGATTCTCTGATGAGCCCTCCAGCTCCCAGCGGCTTTGGGAAACACTTCCATGAGACACATTCAATCTGTGCCCAATACCTTTGTGTGTGGTCCTGATAAACACTTTTGGGTGATGCTGAAAGAAATGCAATATCTCCTCCTGCCTCCTCTCCTGCCTCCCCAGCCCTAATCCTGCTCACTGCCATCACTGTGCCTGGCAGGCTGAGTCCCTGGGAGGTAGAGGTTCAAAGCAGAGTTTGTGGAAAAGCCAGTGTAGGCATTCAAGGCAGGGCTAGCTGACTTTCTGCCTGGCTCACACTGTGGATTGTGTTTTTGGTTGTTTCAGAGCTGGGGAATGTTGTCTGCATCAGCTGCTCTGGATGTTCCAGTTGGATGAAGGAATTTTGGGGTGTTTTGCTATATCTGTGGTGGGATAGTGTGACAGTGTTCACAGGGGTCTGAGGATGAGGGGAGAGACGAGGATCTGACTCCATGTTTCAGAAGGCTTGATTTATTATTTTATGGTATATATTATATTAAAACTATACTAAAAGAATAGAAGAAAGGATTTCATCAGAAGGYTAGCTAAGAATAGAAAAAGAAGGAATAATAACAAAGGCTTGTGGCTTGGACAGAGAGTCCAAGCCAGCTGACTGTGATTGGCCATTAATTAGAAACAATCACATGAGATTAATTACAGATCTACTTGTTGCATTCCACAGCAGCAGATAACCATTGTTTACATTTTGTTCCTGAGGCCTCTCAGCTTCTCAGGAGAAAAAATCCCAAGGAAAGGATTTTTCATAAAAGATGTCTGTGAGAGGACAGGGACTGAGGGATGTTTGTTCCCCAGTCTCTCTGTCCATCCCTAGTTTCTCCCTGCAGCTGTGCTCCAGCTGTGCCTCATCCCATCTCCATCCCAGCTCTGGACCCACAAGCAGCACCTGCTTTGCCCGTCCTGGTCCKCAGATATATTTAAACTTTGATCTTGATGGGAAGTGACTGGTGCTACATTAAAGCCATATGTTTTAGAGGGAACGGCGAGGACGTGTAAGCTCAGTGATATTCACATCTAGAGAGAGCTGGGAACTTGTAGTGCCACCCACGCTTGGTATTTCTGCCGGCTCTGCGAGGCTTACACAGCTGGGGAAGGCAGAGTGGGAGCGAGATCTTCTGCTTAAGGGATTTTGTAGAGAGAGATGGATTAGATAGATTTGATGGAAACTGATAGTTTATGAAAATGAATTCACCTGCATCTCAATTTGGCTCTTGATGCCAGGAGACAGAGAAGAAAAGGAATAAAAAAAGGCGAGAGGGGGAAGAGGAAAAACAATCCCAAGTTAATTAAAGTGCAGTTTTGATGTGCTGTGCTGGGCTGTTTTCTTTTTAACTGTTTGGCAAGTGGGATGGGTTTGTGTCAGCTTCCCTGAGAGGAGTGAGCAGAGGGATGCTGCATCTTGGGGTTTGTCTTTGTCTCCTCTGACTGTCCAACTGGTGGCTTAGGGGAATGAAGTGGGACTGTGCCAGAAGAAGTGAGGAGAGCCCTGGTGGCCACGGGTACTTGGCAATGTGAAAAAACTGCTTGGGATGGCTGTGCTTATCTCCGAATTGATCRGAAATATCCTGACAGGGGTGGAATTAGCACTGCTCGTTCAGCACCCAGCTGGAGCAGGCTGCCACCCCCGCTGGCTGGCACACCACTCCCTCGTGTTTGGCCACTGGAAGCTTTGGGAGAAGCCAGATGTTGGGTGGGAATAAACAGAAATTTTTACAAATCCCCTTTTTTTAACTTCGCTGTCACCAGGAAGGTGACAAACCATAACGTGGTGGTTCTCCTGGAGGCARGGGGGTCAGGGAGAACCTTTCCATCCCAAGTCATGGAGTTATGAAAAGCTGGGCAGGGGATAGAACTGTCCCTGTTTTGCAGAGTGCAGGAAGAGTCCCAACCTGCTTTTCATGCTTTGGATATACAAAGGTGCCCCTGTCTTCAGTCAGACAGGGCACAGGCAAGAATTTGCAGAGAGCCCAACTGGAGAGGGGGTTGAGCTGGATCTTGGACTTTGGTTTGAGGATTTCCAGCTGACAGAGCTGTTGGGACAACTGGCTTTGGGTCCCATGGGAAATTTGGCTTTTCCTTTGGTCAAACAGGGCTTTTCCTTTCTTCCCTGTGACAGAAAACTCTCTGRGCATGAGGAGCTTGTGTTCCCCTGTGCTGAAATCCTGCTGTCAGGGCAGTGAAGGTCAGAGAGGTTCYTGGAGTACCATCAGAGCAGCAAGATCCAGGATCTGAACCAGAATCTGTTCCTTCTGCTGTCTGTTGATACTCTGATTGCTAAATAATTATTGGCATTGGTGAGCACAGGCAGCTCCTCAACTCCCCGTGGCTGTAGGGAAATCTCTTCATCTCCGTGCTTTGATTCCTTCATCTAGACAACAGGGATAATAATCCTTATTTTCTCTCAGTTTATGTCATTCTTTCAATGTAAATATGAACTCCTGTGGGCAAGAAATGTCTCTGGGAACTCATGAGGAATAACCAGTGTTTGGAGGTGGCATTACATGTATGAGCAGGACCTTTTTAACAGGGCTTTTGCAGCTCCAAGGGAGCATTTTTCAAAAGAAAATGGGAAAAAAGCCAACGTAGAAAGTTGAAAACAAAACATGTGGGTAAATTAAGGCATGTAAGGCTSGCTTTGGAGTGTGAGGGAAGCATCTCTGCCTGGTTAGTTTATCAAAGGGAGGTTAAGAGGTGATTTCATTGTGGTCTACATATTTCTCTGTGGGGGAGAAGCTGCTGAAAATGGACAGGTTTTTAATCTAGCAGCAAAGAGAGTGTCAGGATCCAGTGCTGGAAGGTGAAGCTGGACTCATTTACAGTAGAAGCAGCGTCCGATTTTTGAAGGGAGGGTAATTAATCATTGCAACAACTTACTCTGAGCCACAGCAGGGCTGCCATAACCCATGAGCTCTGCACTAAAGGGAGACATTTCTGAGGGGCTCTCAGGGGCCACAAGGAAAGCTGGGAGCTGCTGCAGGACCCACTGGTGGCAGCACCCTGCCATCCATGGGATGGGGACTGTCCCATGCTGGCCTCTCCCCTCCAGAAAGCTGCACAAGGAYGTTTTTATCCCAGTTTGGGTGTCTGCTCTGTGCTGGGGTGTCCCCAGGTGCAGGGAGCAACCACAGGTGCATTAAGCACTAATCACTGCCAGGCCTCCAGGGACCAGCAGAGTCATTGCGCCTTTTCTTTTTTTTTTTTTATTCCTTTCAAAAGCATTTTAAAAAATCGATACAAATAAATAAAGAGGCCATAAATCTGGGAAGACACCTGCAGCTCCCTCTGGAGCCTTCTGTTTGGTGGGGATGGGTTGAAGGGTGACAGAGCATTGACCTGCCTGAGACAGATGGGAAGATGCTGGAGCCAATGGACGCAGGACAGGGGGCTCCAGGGGGTTGCATGGGTGAAGGGGTGAAGGATGTTTATTTTAAGGTATAGGACATCCCCAGCTGGCCTGTCACCAAGGGAAAAGCCTGGCTTTAGGAGCGTTTTGTTGACTTTGAGGCAGAGGCCAGGGATTGCTTGAAAAACAAGASCAAGCTGAGGCAGCCCCAGCAGCARCCCCTTGTCTTGGCTCCCCTGACCTCATCTGGTCAGGCTTGATTTCCCCACGCCTGTGTTTCAGCTCTGGGGGCAGGGGTCACTCTCAGCCTGAGTTATTTGTGCTGAGCAGCATCCCCTGSCTCTGGCGCAGATGGGGAAGTGACAGGCTCATTTCTGCACCCATCCATGCTCCCTCTCTTTTCATCTCAGCAGGAGGAGTGTTTCTTTGGGAATGGTTTGGGAAACATTCTGTGTGACCCTGGGAACTTGGGGTGGATAGTGAAGCTCCTTGTCCTGCTGCTGAAAGCTGACTAGGAAATCTCAGATGAATTGTGCAGTGGTTCATTCCCTTGGAAGTACAAGCTGGTTAAAGCCCTTCCCAAGGGACAAAATATTCTTATAAAACACAAGATGCTGCGTGTACCCCCTCCCATGMAGGCCAAACAAATTGTGTCTTRGGCAAATAGAGCACAGAAGGGKGACAAAGGCACTGTCCTTTACCTGAACACTGTCCTCATCCCTGTGGTGTGCAGCAGAGGAACAGCTCTGCCTTGGCAAGCATCCTGCTGAGGGGGAAAATTTATGCATGGCACCTCCAAATTTGTATTCGTGGGTGCAAGGTGGGARCAGCAGCATCTCAGGGGATCCTTGCTGGGTCCCAGGGAGAAAAAATTCATCTCTGTGTGCCTGGTGTGATCTCAGCAGGTTCTGTGGCTCTCTTGTCCCCCTTCACCCCAGTCCCCCTTGAGGGGGGTTGGTTGTTTCTGGCACAGAGGGTCTTCCTCAGGCAGGTTTGCAGGAATTGCTGTGCTCCTTGGTAATCATGGACTGTCAGCAGCCTAAGGAGGGGAGTTCAGCTCAACACCGACACTGCAAGGAGAGATAATGGTAAATAACCAGCAGCTATTGGGGAAGGTTGAAGTAAAATAAATGGATCCAATTTTCAGTCTTTCTCCTGGGTTTTTCATTTTTTTTTCTCTTTTTCTTGCTCTATCCTTTTTTCCTGTTAGCCTCTAGAGCAGCTTGGGCTGGTGCAGCCCCARCAGGGCTGGAGAGCCTTGCACCTAAAACTGAGGGGGCCCTGGTCTTTTGGTCTGCACCCGGGTCTCAAGCTTTTAGGTGTTGAGGGGGGAAGCAAAAAGTCAGTTTGACTTCTTGTTAAGGGATAAGCTGGGAAGGAAAACTCCTGGTCACTGCTAAATGGATGGAGGAGGGRAAAAAGGGGCTCAAAACCCCTCCCAATCCCTTAAATAAATGTTTTCCCTAGTCTAGCTGCCCACACATAAACAAAATGCATTTTCAACCTGTTCTTTCTCTATCCTTGACAGCACAGTGGCAGTTTTTGCCAGAAGTCCTCGTGGGCTGTTGGTGGAAGTGTGGTGGTGGGARGTGAAGGTGCCTGTGCCCCGCGGGGGCTGCGGGAATCGCTCCARTCGCTGCTCGCTGACCTCTGCTTGAGGCTTTGAAATCCGTGTGAGAAAACCATAATAGCTCCCCACCTTGCACATCCTCCTCGTCAAAACAGAAACATTCCTTGCAGGACCTCACCCAGGACTTAAATACCTCCAGAAATTCCTCTGCAGCAATTCACTTTTCTGTCTTGCATCCAGGAGCTCTGCTGTCAAGCTGCTTTTCTTCCTTCCCAGCATCGCTTGCTCAACACTGCCTGCYGGCTTTGAGGACTAGGAGGATGCAATCCTAATTATCCTCATGGTGTTTTCTGTTAATTCTTGGGATTACATCTTCCCATCAGGGAAGAGCAGGTGCAGTAACTGGCCCTGCTGCTGGCACAGAACAGGGGAATGCTGGGCCCTCCTTTGCAAAGTTATTTTGGGAACACATGGAGGTGCTGAAAACAATTTGGGTGCTTGAGCAGGGTGCACCTTCTGGAGCTCTGGGTGCCTGCAGGTCATGCCAGCCCCTTCCAGCTCAGCTGAGTTTTCTGGGATTTGGGAATGACAAACATGCAGAGCACAGTGTAATTAAACACGCCGTGCACAGGCTCATTAAGTGGTTGCTGGGAGTACAGCGAAAGCCTCGCTGACAGCCTGGCCTGGCAGGAGCAGGGGCTGTGGAGATGACTCAAGGCCAAGCACAGCTTGATGGTGATCGTGTTTCTGACCYTGTGCCACGAGGCACCGAGCTGGGATCCAGAGCATCCGCAGCCTCTCCCCCGCCACATCCTGCTCAGCTGTCCGGGGCTGCAGATGAGAAATAAAATAAACAGCAATTTTCCAGCCGTGCAGGCTCTTTGAGCTCTGACTGCAAGCAGTGTGCTGTCTGCTTTTTCAAGTTCTCCTGCAAAAAGCATGTCAGGTTTCCTTGGAAACTTCTGAAACTTCCTGTCCTTGGCGTGAATCCGCGGTGGTGTTGAGGACATCGCGTGCTGCAGAGTGGGTTGAGCTGTCGAGCTGTGGTGTTGCCCTCCCTGCACCTGGGTGTWGCTCAGGGGGAACTTTCAGGGCTTTTTGGGATGCTGTGTGTGTGGTACCCCAGGGAGAGCTGCCTGTGGGGACACCATTCCYATTGCAGGAGCTTTATTACCTGGATTTACCTGCCAAGGCTGCAGGGTGCTCTTAAACCCTCAACAGCAACAAAGGGAATCAGTAAATTAAATATMATCAGGGAATCTTACCAAACAGCAAGGTCATCTCCAAAAATGRGGAAGATGGAGAGGCTTTTGGGCACCGTTTTACAGGTAAATTGTTCCTCAGTTCAGAGCAGGCAGCCTTGCTGACCTTCCCACCCTCCAGTCCAAGGGAAAAGCCCAGGTGGTTCTCACGGCTGTGGTGAGTGATGCCCCAACCCTTTTCTTCCCCTCACCTTTGAAATCTGAATTTTCCATAAAGCTTAGCCCAGACCTCCAGTGAAAGGTGTCTTCTGCTGCACAGTCATGGGGAGATGAGTAAAAACAGGGTCCTTTCTCTCTTCTTTAAGGCTCTTCTCTCGCCTTTTCATTTTCCTCAAGCCTTGGAGTGAAATTCCATAAGGGCTCTGTGAAAGAGCGCTGACACAAGACTCTAATTTCAGGTGTGAATATGGAGACGTTTTTCATTAGGAAGCATATGGTGTTAAGGTTAAAAAAAAAAAAAAGAGATGAAGTTTGACAGCCAGGAACAAAGCAATGAAATAATAACTACAGGTGGGCAAAGCCTCCAGCAGCGTTTGCAAACAGCAAAACCAAGCCAGGGGTGGTTCAGATCTAAGTGTTATTGTTACTTCCTAGAGTTAGTGGAAAATTTTTCAGGGAAATCAGGGTTGTTTTTTGACAGAAACTTGGGTTTTCATCAAAAGTGAAATTTCCATGGGAAGTGTTCACCTTCTGAGGGAAATTTGTGTGTGTGGTAGGAGACAAAGAAAGAAAATAGCGAAGGAAGATGTCAGAAAGCAGCTGAGGAGTTTTTTATGCTGAGYGATGGATGAAGTGTCCCCCTTCCCCAGTGCCAGTGCCAGGCAAATGCAGACTGGGAAGGGGCCTGCTGGGTGACTGGGTGTTGGTCACCTTCAGCTCAGGGGGTGCAGGCRCCTGGCTCCATCCCTGCTGTCAAACAGGGACTCATCTCCCTGTTAAAGCAACCTCATAAGTACACATCAGCTTCCCCACCCATAAGAAAATGTTTCCTTGATTCTTTCCTTTGGGACTTTGTGGAAGTTTTCTGCCTCCTCATCTCCTGATTTATCCTTATCTCTTGAAAGKGTTGCCTAATGGCAGGAAATCCAGATTGGGWTATGTGAGAGGCAGCTGTTCTCTAAAAYATCTTTTATTTCTCCTTCTGCCTAGTAAAACAGGGTTAAAGGTATTAATACTCCTGGTGAAATACTGGGGGAGATGCTGATTAAAAGCCTGGGATGGGAGGTGAATCTTTGCTGCTGGAGCGTCCGGCTTCTCATTTCCCCTCAGGGCTTTGGGAGAAAGTTGAGCTCAGGAGCCAAATGTCATTGCTGAGGCTTTGCTTTCTTCTCTGCTCTTTGAATGCCGGGTCCCGAGTGGCCTTGCAATTTATGGTGAATATTTTATATCTCTAAATGATGTTTTGTGGGATTCTGCTCATCTTGCCTGCTGTGCCTCTGCTGGTCGTGGAGGATGGAGCCTTTGTTGTATGTGTTAAGCTTGACGAGGCGCCGTTTTTCCAAATGGATAATTCTGTTCCTCTGCTGTCGAGGAAGTTGTTTCCTTCCTGGAAAGGCTGATCTGTGGCCTAAATGAGGCTTTGGCTGCCAGGAAGACGCCTGGGTAAAAGATGTAATGTGGCTGCAAGTGACCTTGAGATAAGGCATGTAGGGGGCGTTGCTTATATTTTTTCCTGGTCCCATTTTGGAGCTTGTTTGTACTGTGAAAAGCTTCAATGCAGGGGAAAGTGGGGGTTACTGAACCCCCTCGTCACTGACCACTTCCCATTAGCAGGCAAGGGCAGTGCAGAGAATGAGTGGTCTGAGGGGGAAACAGTTTTCTCTACAAAAGAGAAAAAAACAATTAGCAAAACTGGAAAGTGGGAAGATAAATGGCATGGAGAAACAAACCACTAAAGAACCCAAGTCAGGAGGTCAGATTGGGAATATGCTGCTTGTTTTCCAGTTCCAGCCATTACCTTCTGCTTTGAGCTGGCTCAGACAGGCTTGGTGCTGTGTGTCAGCCCAGGGATAGCTGAGCTGGTCCCACCGTGTATCCCTGCAAAGCAGGAGCAGGATGGAGCCTGGCCAGCCTTGCTGGCTGCCTTGGAAGCTGGAAGCTGGAGCATCACGCTCCACAAGTGGCTGCATCCCAACACCCTCRGCGGACACGCTCCCACCACGTCTGCACGGGGCTGTGACTTCAGGGACCTGTGGGAGGAAAGGTGCCACAGAACCACCGGTTTTATTAACACCGTGGAAGCTTGCCAGCCATAATTAAAGCCGTGAGAAGCTTGGCGGTCTCACTTCACAGAGCYTGGTACAAATATTTCTGTTGGGTTTGATCCATGCTGCTTCGGAGGCTCCTGCTTTCACCTCGCGCCGCCGAGCTGCGTGAGGTCTCTCAAAGAACGTGGTGAGCCCTCGCCGAGGTGAAGCAAGGCAAGGCTGACGTGATGTGAACGCTGATGAGGCGACCAAGTTTCCCTCTCAGCAGGCCACAGTTTGCCTGCAAAGTTTGGGTAAATTGGATGGGAGTGAAGGAACTTGGAGAAGTCAGTTGAGTAGCGCCTTGTGTGGGATTCACCGGCATATTTCCCGCATCTTCTCTGTCTCAGGGAGGAGGAGTGTGGGGAAAAGCAGACTAAGAAGAGGAGGCAACCTTTCGTAAGTGCGTAGAGATGTCTCTCCTCCTTCCCCACTCTTGCAGGAGCCATCTGCTGCAGCTCAGCAGGCTTGAGCCCAGTCAAACTGTTTTCCCCCCTGCCTCATAAATTACTTCTTGCAACTTCAGGCAAGTGTCAAAGTCTTGGTTATAAATGCACCCTTTGGAGAACCTCTTTGCAAACATGGTTTCTCTGGGGACAGAGAGTTTCTTCATGGCACCTGTTGTTAGCTCCATGAAAATCCAGCTGTGGTAGGTGTCCAAGTTTCTCCATAGTCACTAAGGAGATATGAGTGACCTAAGAGTTACTGCTCACTCTTTGTATCTCTCTGGTGGTGGTGGGGGAAACTGGAGGATTTGCTTGTCTGGCCACCTTTTAAAAGGCAAGAACTTCCTGAGGTGATGCTTGCTAGGGTTTTAGGAGATCTTCCGAATTGAGCAAAATCTGAACAGAGGGACCAACTTAGAGCTTTCTCCAGGCTCTTACCCTTAAATTTTGAAGGTGACTTTAATCAGCTCCTGAAGGAATTGTCCCATCCTTGGCAAACTCAAGGGGATTGAGATGATGATTTAACCACAGCGCAACAGAAACATTTGGTACAGGACATAGTAACTATGATATCATCCTTGTGACAACAGATGACTCATCCCCAAGATGATGAGAACCTCCCCAGAATTCTTAAAAGTCCTCTCTCATCCACWCTATACTGATCCCAGGCTGTTGGATCCAGCCTACAGACACAGTCCTGCTCTCCTGTTCTGTGAATTAAACACACCCCAGAGCGCCACAACCACGGCTCGAGGGCGGCTTCCTTGAAAGCACCGCCGTTTTCCTCAACAGCACCTCCCCAGCTGCGTGCAGCGGGGTTAAAAACGGAGAAAGGGAWGAAGAGCTCCTTCCATCTGTTGCCCACCTGTCCTTGCAGAGCCGAGGGGAGGCCACCGCCTGCACTGCAGCACTCCCTGAGCCAAGGGGGCACAGCCGAGCGCGCCCGTGGGAGGCGGCACGGGGAGGGCGCGGGCATGCAGGGTATTTTTAACGGCGCTCCCCGAACGTGCGGTCGGCACCGGCAGAAAGTGCCAGATTGCCAGCCCAGCCAAGGATTCCGGGCTGGCGAGCTGTCGGGGAGGGAGCCGAGGCGTGAATTGAGCGAGCCGCGCTTCTCTCCAGAGGGTGCACGGTAGGAGTGACGGGGGTAGGACGGAGACGAGAGATCTCTGAAGCCAGGTCTTGGAGTTTGGGGTTTATTGCAAGGGGCCTGGGTGCAGGGCCCTGCTGGGAGCTGCCAGCCACAGCTCAGAGCAGCCCCAAAGAGGAGACCCGAAGAGAGAGAGAGAAGAATAAAAGCAAGAGGAAAAAAGAGAGCGAAGTTCCCATTAGAATACAGTAAATCTTCTTCTGTGCTGAATATTCTTATTTTCACTTACCAATCTAGTACAAGATACAAATCCAATTGTGCAGGAGCGTCAGGGGGTAGGATGGTTGGGATGGACGGAGATGAGAGATCTCTGCAGCCAGGTCATGGAACTTTTGTGGTTTATTGCAAAGGGCCTGGGTGCAGGGCCCTGCTGGGAGCTGCCAGCCACAGCTCAGAGCAGGCCTGAGAGAAGAGAGGGGGAGAGAGGATGAGAGGGTRAGAGAGTAAAAGTGTAAGAGAGCAGAAGCGTRAGAGAGYGAGGTTCCCGTTCCAATACAATAAATCWTCTTCTGTGCTGAATATTCTAATTYTCACTAACCAATCTAGTCCAAGATACAAATCCTATAGCATTTACATACAGCCTGTAAGAATCATTACATTACCATCCTGTGTTACATTTTAAACCCTAAAATCTCCTCTCTTTGGGCCCCTTCTGCCAAGCTGTAGGGTCTGCTCTGACCCTTGGAGCTGTCTGCAAGCAGAGGGTGTTGTTYYATCAAAAGGGGATYACCTTCAGCCAGCCATGCCATTGTTTTCCAGTTGCTCAGTAACTAAGGCTTGGTATCTCAAAGCTTGCTTTCATTTCAATCTCGTTTATAGTTTCCATATTCTCAAAATCTTTTGCCAGGCAATCATATTGATAAGGCTTTCCTGTTTCATCTTCCCCAACAGTGCACAAAGAGGGCTGGAGCACCCCTTCATAGGAAGAGTGCTTCTGCACCATGCAGGGACATCCCAGGTGTGGGCTTTGAGTCATCCCCTCCAAMACATCCCCTGTTCACCAGTGCCCTCCTCATGGCCATGCAGCAGGGTGGCCTCAGCCCATCTCGGGTCCCTGAGGGTGTTTATGTGCTGAAGCAGTGCCAGCCCAGCTCCTGTTTGCCCCCCACAGTGCCAGCCCAGCTCCTGTTTGTCCCCCAGAAGGGGACAGCTGACAGCCAGGAGCTGAAGTCAAGCTGGCTGCTTCCTCTGCTGCAGCAGAGACAGGTTTTGTTCTTGTTCCTGACCAAGAAATGAGGCCAGCCACCTCGAGGTGAAGAGCTCTGCATCCTCTTACCCATCCCTGGAGCCTTCTAATCTTCTGAGCTGAAGATCTTTTGATCTGAGCAGCTCTGTAGTGCAGGCCAGGCTGGCCAGGAGGTGTTGAATGTTTAAAAACCTTGGGCTGCTCTCGCTGCAGGGGAGTGATGCAGGCTTAAAAACAGGTCTGGTTCCTCCTGTGTCTGGTCAGGGGAGAGGGGGAGGACAAGGACACCTTACAAACCCTGGGGTGCCAGATAGAGGTGTGACATCCAAAGGTTTTTTCCTGTGGTGTCACTCAGAGAAGTGCCTCAGGCTAGAGCAGCATCCCTGGGCTTGGGGCTGCTCTGCAGCAATGGGACAGGAGTCAGGAYTGAATTCCTCCCTGCTAAACCTTTGATTTCCTTAGGAAACCCCTGCCTGGTTCTCAAACTGGCCGGCAGCGCCTGAGTATCCCCAAGGGTGGGGATAAAGCTTGGAGAGACCACCAAGGATCAGGAGCTGCTGTCCTTGAGGTTCTGGCAGTGCACSCCCCCAAACTGTGCTGCTTGGGGGAGAATCTGACAACTGAKGCCASRACCTTACAGTCACCACAGAATGCTCCATTTCCAGCCTCCCARGCTGCACCTCTTCAGCAGCCAGGAGGACTTTTTGGAGAGCTGTTATCCTCCTGCTCCTGGTGCACTGGATTTGAGCAGCCCAGATGTTTGTGTAATGCTTCTTCTGGCTGCAAATAGGCCCCATTTCCTGGCAATTCAGTGGTTTTAGGGGTTGCTGCTGTGGCTGGAGGAGGGAGCCATGGTCTGGCAGGGCACAACCTTGGACTCTGACCTCACAGAGCCTTTGCACAGCATTTGCTGCCTAATGAGGCTTAGGCAGCAGCCTGGGAGCTGCGTGGCAGATCATTGCAGGGAAATCAGCTATTATTGGAGTTGCTGCAGATGATCTGAGCGATGATTTGCTTCTCTCTCAAAATACAATTAGTCACTTCCACAAGCTCAAAGGAGAGCAAGGGCCTGAACTATTTGTGGCTTTGTGCTGAGGGAGCAGAAGAGCGAGTCCTCCTGGTCTGGACAGCTCCAGATGAGCTTTGCCTCGTGGTGGCTTTTGTTAGCGATGCTCAAATCGAGCTCTGTGTTATGTGTCTACATTTTTAGCACCCTCAGATTTGCAGCTGTGCCCTGGGTGTTGGGTGAGGTGCTAGAGGCAGAGGATGAGCATTGATGGAGCCAACTGGGTCCATCCACAGCACGACAGCAGCAGGGAAGGGGGAGAAAAAACTGGCTTGCCAGAATCCAGCATGGAGAGGCTGTTATTTTGTTCACTGGAGTGGGAGTAAGGCTGTACACAGCTGTATTTCTTCCCTTCCCTCTGCCTGGTGGGGATGTGCTGGTCTGGGCTCTGCCCCCAGGACTGCTTCTCTGCCCAGCAGGGGCTCAGGAGAAGGTTTGTCAGCTGGCAGGCTGCCCCTGGCCTCGCASAGGGGTGCTGGCTGCAGCCTTGCTGCTTTGCAGGTGAGCTCTGCCTCGTCAGGAGCCAGTACCATGCCAAGAACATGCTTATGTGAGATCATTTACAGTTTGGTACCCAGCYCTGGGTGCCTAAAGGAGATTTCCTCTCTCTGCACTGTGCTTTGCCTTTAAACACTGCCGGTTGGTAGTTGCTGGAAGTGTGAAAGCACCTCAGGTCAATTGGTGYTTCTGAACACCTTAATTAAGTGCTTTTTGCTTCTATTGAGCCCCTGCCCTTAAAAACCAGCCTTGAAACTGCAACATACAACCAACACCTTAAGGTTGCTTTATCATCTTAACTCTCTGCCCACAGGTTCTTTCTTGCTGGGGCAATCACTTCTCCCTGTTCTTCCCTGCCTGCCACTGGGATCTCCCTGGGATCTCCCTGGGATCTCCCTGGCAGGGCTGCCCCACATCCCATCCCTGCTCAAACCTTTCTGCCCCTCCTTCCTGCCAGGCTGTCTGCAAAAACAGGATCAGGGCAGTGTTTTGAGACGAACAGGGTGTGCTTTGGGCTCCTGGGGCTTTTGTGTGGGCAGCATCTTTGGGTTGTGTTTGAGCTCTGGATCCAGGGGAGATTTGTAGGCTTCCAGCTTCTCCCTGCCGTGGGTTGGACCCCATGGCAGTGCCATGATGCACAAGGCTGTGCCCAGCTCTCCTGCTGCCCTCCCTCTCCCTTCCTCTCTGCTGATCAGAGCACTTGCTGTGTTTTAGGCCGTAAGCACGGTGCATTGTGCATTTCCATAAAGGACGTGGTGTGGAAGGGAATTTTATTGTATATGCTGGCTGCGTGCTTCCTTTTAAACTATACCCCTGTCACCAGGCAGCTTTCTACAGGTTGGTTGCAGAGTGAACAGCTGAGAACCTGTGGGAAGACCCAAATGGCACTTAAATTATATTTGCTCTTTGATTTTGAAGACATTTAGTACCATTTAATAGAATCAGAATGCAATTTAACTCTGCCAAGTGGGGGAGGCCGCCTCGGGAGAAGTGACACTGCCATAGCTGGGGAAACAAAAAAAYTCAAGTGAGCAAAACAGCAGGGTCGCATTTACTATCCGGGTAATTATTATTAAATAAAGAGCAGAGTGGGACTGTGTCTGTCAGCCTCCCCGAGCACTCCAAGTGGCATTAACCACTTCAGTGCCGCGGGATGCTCTGGGTTAGGAGCGCTCGGGGACACCCGAGGCGTGGCAGCTGAAGAGGCTGTTGAATTAACCCGGGAGCGTTTAAGTGGAGCCTGATTTTAGTGCTAATGGTCCCCTTAGCCCGGCTGGGCTCTCTCTCCCCCGAGCCCGCAGCAGCACTTCAGTGCCAATATTGTTTTTTCCACCAGGAGCCGGTTATTAAAAAAATAATGCAGGGAAAGGGACAGGAGCTGTGCTGTGCTGAGCACATCTTGGAGACAGCTCCACAGGGAAGTCTGGCTTTCCTGCCTCCCTGTCTGGCTGAAAGGATGATGAAGACTTCTTGTTTGAATTTAAGCTTTCTTTTTTATCCCCCCCCCCCTTTATTTTTTTTTCCCCACCATTTTTGTTAATTGGTTGGTTGATTTTTTTTTTTTAATTTATCATTGTTGTTTATTTGGTTAGTTGATTTTTTTTCCCCCATTGCTGTTGGGTGTTTTGCTTGCATTTTTGATTTTATTTTTAACCTTAAACTGTCCATCTCAGCCGCCAGGATGCCTTAGCTTTGGCAGCGCCAAGTTCTCTGCAGTGAGGAGCAGTTAAGCCCGGCCTGGCTGCCTGGCACTGCTCCGCTTAATTTAAAGTTTTTTGGGCAGGTCTCCAATGCAGCGAGACAACGCCGTGGGCGGCCGACTCCCAGCCGTTGTTCCCTGCCTGTTTAGAGGAGATAATGGCACTTCCCAGCCTCACCGGGGGTTTGCAGAGGACGAGTCTATTAAAGATTGCGAGGTGCTAAAGATGCTTTGCTGATTGGGGTATACAWGTAGCTGAGGTATCTGGTTTAAGGGAAGCTTTGCAGTTGTGAAATCAGAAGATTGTCTTTTTTTTTATTGCCTGGCACCTGGAAATCAGATTGAGTTGTTAGAATTTTATTTTTTTGCCTGAAAAAAGAATTACAGTAAACGGGGAGATAACTTATGTGTGGTGATGATACATCACATTCCTGAAGCATGTTTTGGCTGAAGCTTCTTACACAGCAGGGAAACACTCCCAAATTGCAGATGTGGAAGCTGAGACACTGAGGCTGAGGTGATGGGGATCACCTTGACCAAAAGGATTTGGAGCAGTCTTTATCCTGCCATCCATGGGGAGCAGCAGGTCAACAGATCCCAGGATGTGTTGGATGGTTGGGAGCTTTGGGGAGRAAAGGTCCCCCTAAAATGGCCAGCAGTCATTTCTGCTGTGTCCAAGCCATCCAAAATCCCTGCTCCCAGCAGCCCTGGGTGTCAGTGGGGATGTGCAGGCAGAGGCTGCTGCTCCAAGATGAGTTTCCCCTGGAAATCCTGGAGCCCTTGTAGAGCTGTGTGACAGATGCAGCTCCTCATCCCTCCACTAGTATTAGGTGTGAATTTATGTCTGCATCTCTCAAACAGCTTGATATGTCCAATCCTCCTGGATAAAGGCAAAGGATTGAATTATTTCCAAAGGACAATATTTCATTTCCTATAAGTGCCTTAATCTCGTGAGTAAATATTACAGCTTTGTGCTATAATCCCTAAGCTGGTATATCTCTTCCCTTCCCAGTTACCTTTTGTGTTGATTTACATTTAATATGTTGCCATTAAATCTCTTTCTCTCCCTGAGGCCTATTATAAGTGCAGTATTTATTCTGTTGAGTCTTTTTGAGTCACATTTCTATTGTATTCTAATGTGCTCACACAAAAGACTGCTGGGCACATTCCTGGGATATTTGCATCTTTTTCTTCCCTRATTTTGTCTGGGCTCCTGAAAACACGTGCTGGTTTGGCCCTGCACCCAAGGATTCCTCATACAGATGAGATTCCTTCAGGAAATCTTCTCTGCTAACTCCTGGGCTTTCCTGGTCTGCCAGTCCTGCTCCCAGGAGGAGCATCCTGCCTGGTAGAACTGAGCRTCCTCATCTCTGGGAAAAATCCCTGTATCAGCCAGGGAGATCTCCATCTCATTTCATCCTTGGGCTCAGGCTTTGCATGARCCCACCTCGTTCATTAGGCAGCTCAAGGAGAGGTTTTCTGGAATTTGCAGGCAGGAGGGGTTGGTTTGAGAGCTGGCTGGGGGTGTTTAAGGACAGGACAGAGCAGGGGGTGCAAAGACTGCAGTAAAGGTTTGGGAGAGAGTGGGTATTTGTGGCTCCTTGATAATGATGAGTCTGTAAGCCTCTCCTGGGATATCTGAGGGTCTCTGCAGCCAGCTGGAAGTTTGGGGTGGGAGGGGGGCATCACAAAAGTTCTCCTGAGCTGGGGAACCTCCCCTGGGTGGTGTTTTGKGGGTGGGTGAGGGATGGTGTGAGGGTTGGCTCCAGGAGGATCAGAGAATGGGGAGGTGGGGAGAGGGACAACTCCATGCCCTTCTTGGGGTGGGGAAACTGGGGGACATCATCCCCCTTTCTCATGGGGAAGGGAKGGTTCATCACCATTCTCAGGGGCACAGGGGACAGCAGAGAGCATTCCTGGTGAGGGAAACCCCTTCCCTCCCCCTGCTCTCAGCACCCACCCTCAGTGGGCACTGCTGACCTGCTCATTCCTTTATCCTGCCTCATTCTGGGCAGCTGTGTCTCTGCTTTCCAGGCTTTGGAGGGAGGTGTGGGGTCTGTGCTGCCTGGGTTGCTGATTTCTGTGTGCAAATCCTCATATTTTCCTGTGTTCCTGTTCTTTTCTCTGCTGTCCCCTCCATATAATAGCTTTGCTCCTCTCTAAAGTGCCTGGATCTCTACAGATTAAGGGTGCTCAGCAGAAGCTATTATTATTGTGATGCTTTTATTGCATAGAGAGACTGAGACATTAAAGGACTCCTTCAGCTGAGGCTTTTAGAGGTAGAGAAGATTGGCCAGAGCAGATTTGGGTGCAAACATCCACCCCAAGAGACAACCTGAAGCAGCAAAGAGCTGAGCTCATCTGCCTGGGTTGGAGGAGAGGCTCATGCTCAGACTGCAGATTTCCACCAGCACTSTGAATGTCAGCTCTCCCCTGGAGCATCCTTGCCCATGGGAAGGAGGGATGAGCTCCCCTCATTCCCTGCCTTTGCAGAGGGTGGTGTTGAGAAGCAGGAGGTCCCACAGACTGTTCACAGGGCTGTAGGTAAAGCCTGTCCCACCTGGCTGGGAAAAAAAATAATGCAATTATTGACAAATGGTCTTAATCAGGTTAAAAGTGTGCTCGAGGCTGTGTGTCTCCTGTCACCTCACCACCAGCACCTCTGCTAGGGACAGGTCCTGTGGCAGAGCCACTGCCAGGTCCTTTCTGGGACCCTTACCATGGATTAAACATCCCAGAATAGCCAGCCTTTCCCTATGAGACTCAAGTCTGGGATTAAGGTTCTGCAAGATGCAAAAGCAAAAGGAGCACACACAAATATCCAGGGGTAGTGACAAAATGGCTGCGTTTGAGCTGTGCCAATGAGGCGAGCAGCAAAGGAAGGAAAAACAAATGTTGGCTGTTGGGGGACATGGGGAAACTATGCTTTTATCTCCTYCAAAATCACTCTGCTCTGTTTGGTTTTTAAATCTTCCTTCCACCGTGGAGTCATTCTGCTACTACGTGCAAAGCTACCAGGGGAGTTGGGGGAAGAGGGAAAAAAAAATTAATTGAATCCTTAGGTTTGAGTGATGGCTACTCTGAGAGCTTGTCAACCTGATGGTAAATCTTGGGGGTGTTAATTGCTTTGAAATCCCTTTCCTCTTGTCAGCAGTTCCCCACCTTCACTGCAGTCCCATCTTGCTTGTTTGCAGCCCGCGGCGAGCTGCCCGTGCACGGCTCTGAGCATCCAGGGGAGGCTCGGGGTGAGAGGGAGGGATGCCTTCTCCTTATTCCCTTTCCAATGGCTCCTGTTTGCTGATAAGGTTAATTGATTTCTTTTGCTTTAATTAAYGAAATTCAATTTCCGCTTAATGAGAAGGATTTTGGTGTGACACGTGTAAATGGCGAAGTGAGGAGTGCCAGGCGGSAGGGGAGGGAGGGAGCAGCCTGTGTGTGGGCAGGCAGCTCAGGGAGGTGGGGTCCCTCACCCTGAGCATCCTCCTGGTGGCCCCCAGAGTGAGGTGCAGCCCATTGCTGCATCCTCGGTGGGAGCCAGGAACATCAGCAAACATCCAATGCAGTTTGGTGCTCCTCTGACCTTTTTAGGAGAATTGACCCTGGGATAGAATCATGGGACGGTTTGGGTTGAAAGGGACCTTAAAATTCATCAGCAAACATCCTCTGCAGTTTGGTGCACCTCTGACCTTTTTAGGGAGAATTGACGCTTGGATAGAAATCATGGGATGGTTTTGGGTTGGGAGGGACCTTAAAATTCATCAGCAAACATCCTCTGCAGTTTTTGGTGGCACCTGTGATCTTTTTTAGGGAGAATTGACCCCTGGGAATAAATCATGGAATGGTTTGGGTTGGAAGGACCTTAAAAATCCATGTCATCCAACCCTGCCACGCACAGGGTCACTGTCCCTCATCCTGAGCATCCTCCTGTGTCCCCCAGAGTGAGGTGCAGCCATTGCTGCATCTCTGTGGTAGCCAGGACATCAGCAAACATCCTCTGCAGTTTGGTGCTCCTCTGACCTTTTTAGGGAGAATTGACCCTGGGATAGAATCATGGATGGTTTGGGTTGGGGGGACCCTAAATCATCAGCAAACATCCTCTGCAGTTTGGTGCACCTGTGATCCTTTTAGGAGAATTGACCCTGGGATAAATCATGGAATGGTTTGGGTTGGGAGGGACCTTAAAATTCATCAGCAGACATCCTCTGCAAGTTTGGTGCACCTGTACCTTTTTAGGGAAATTGACCCTTGGATAGAATCGTGAGATGGTTTGGGTTGGGGGGACTTAAATTCACGTCATCCAACCCCGCCACGCACAGGGACACTGTCCTCATCCTGAGCATCCTCCTGGTGTCCCAGAGTGAGGCGCAGCCCATTGCTGCATCTCTTGGGAGCCAGGAACATCAGCAAAACTCCAATGCAGTTGGGGCACCTTTGACTTTTTAGGGAGAATTGACCCTGGGATAGAATCATGGGACGGTTTGGGTTGGAAGGGACTTAAATTCTCAGCAACTCCTCTGCAGTTTGGTGCTCTCTGACCTTTTTTAGGGAGAATTGACCCTGGGATAGAATCATGGACGGTTTGGGTTGGAGGGACCCTAAATTCATCAGCAAACATCTCTGCAGTTTGGTGCGCCTGTGATCTTTTTAGGGAGAATGACCCTTGGATAGAATCGTGGGTGGTTTTGGTTGGAAGGGACCTTAAAATCCATGTCATCCAACCCTTGCCACACACGGGACACTGTCCCTCTCCTGAGCATCCTCCTGGTTCCCCCCAGCGTGAGGTGCAGCCCATTGCTGCATCCTCGTGGTAGCCAGGAACATCAGCAAACAATCCCATGCAGTTTGGGGCACCTTTGACCTTTTTAAGGGAGAATTGACCTTGATAGAATCGTGGGATGGTTTGGGTTGGAAGGACCTTAAAATTCATCAGCAAAACATGCAATGCAGTTTGGGGCACCTTCGACCTTTTTAGGGAGAATTGACCCTGGGATACGAATATGGAATGGTTTGGTTGGAAGGGACATGTCATCCACCCTGCACGCACAGAGACAACCTCCCATATCCCAGGTTGCTCCAAGTCCTGTCAATCCTCGGACACTTCCAGGCGTGGGGCAGCCACAGCTTCTCTGGGCACCCTGTGCCAGGACCTGCCCACCCTCATGGGAAGAATTTCTTCCATGTTTCTGACCCAGCCAGCAGCACATGGGCTCCTTTTTGGGCCCTTGGCTCCCTTGTTTGTGCTGAAATTGGGATCAACAGGARAGGAGCGTGGGGGGAAGGAGGATGGCAGGGAGAGAGTCACTTCTCATCAAGTTGATCAATCTTTCTGCTGTTGAAGCCTCTCAATGAGTTGAATGTGATTTTCTCTGCCTTACGCGCAAGGTGGAAGTCGATCGCTTTCAATTTTCAGCATGCAGAACTGGCACTGTGTCAAGCTCCTGCCTTGCATAACCATGATTGCTGCTGGCGAGGGCTCCCAGCACACCCAGAGCCTTGCTGGGAGCGGGGCTGGGTGTGGGCAGCACCCCTGCCTGGGAGCTCCAGCCAGGCTGGTCCCTCTGTGACTGTGTGGGATGGGCTGCTGGCAAGAGGMGGGTGAAATCTCTGTGTGGGGCTGAAAAAATGCTGGGCTGGGCTGTGAGGGGACAGTTGTGACAGCACAATGGACTTCATCACCCCAAACCCAGAGATTCCAAACCCAGAGCCCTGAGACGTTTAAGCTCATTGCACATCAGCCAAGGGCTCTGCAGCTCCACGGTCAGGGAATGGGGTAGAACTGAGTGGCATTAACCTGTCTGGGAATGTRGAGAAGCTCTTGCTGCCTTACAAATTCCCATTTCCCATGAATGAATCCCAAAGGAGGATGCAACAGACCCTGGCAAGGAGTTTGGGACATTGTGTGGGGGCTGTTGTCAGCAGCCTGGGGCGTGAGCGTGGCCCCGGAGCCTCCTGCCTGCCACAGGGGCCAGAGGCTGCAGATAAGAGAAAGTGATTTCTGKTTTTAATTAACTGAGCTTTCATTTCAGGATAAACAAAGGCCGTGTTTGTGTGCTGACAGCTGGCTGTCCTTCTGGGTCAGATAAGAAGGCAAGTTATTGCCTCCAAGCTCTGGGAGGGACCAGGAGAGAGTCCAAGGAGTGGGAAACGTGAACAAATGCTGGGTGAACCTACACGGGCAGCCGGGCTGGGCTATTGTGTGTGTTAAATAGGGATTCTTGTGCCTATTCATCCTCCTGCCCCTGGGTAGGAGCTGCTGTCCTGCCATTGTCCCRGCAAATCCCTAAACCAGTGGCGAGCGTGTTGTGGCAGGCGTCCAAGGTTTCCTCTGCAAAGCTGGAGTGCTCCCGGGGGCTTTGCTGGCTTTGGGAAGGATGGCTGCTCATCCCTGCATGGGCTCYGTGATTTCTGAGTCTTCTGGTGCCCTGAGGATGAAACTGTCCCTGGGATGTGTTCCAGGGAGAGGAGGGAATTGCCCCGAGGCCAGGCACTGGTTTGCTTTGGCAGCCCCGGGCTTGGCTGGAGCAGAGGCTGCTCCAGGAGGGTCAGGCAGTGCCAGGGTAAATGCCAGGCTCCCAGTTCAGTACCCTTCCGAGGTGATTAAAGTGTTCAAAGGCTTGAGAAATGCCAGCATTCACAGCCTCGTGCCTTGACCAACACATTCTCGGATGGTTRCAGTTTATTGMAGCTCCTGGACACGTGAACAGTCTCTGTTTTGGCCCTCACRTTTGAAGAATGAGTCAAAGTTCTTCAATTCTCGGTCTCAGAGTTGTTTATTGTATCTMATCTATAAAAATTTTTCTCCTGCCCTGCCAAGGTCTGTCCAGCAGGACRATTCCAGGCACACTGACTGCCCCCAGGGTGGTGTYATGTCTTTATACTACAAACTACGTATAACATRTTTACAATTACTTTYCAATACCTATCACCTATGTTAGACAGTGAGCTTCTACTCTAAACCAATCCCAAAGTGCCAMCATCACAGCAGAAGATGGAGGTAGAGAAGAAGAAGAAGAAAGGCTGGGCACGCCCARGTCCCTCCCTCTTGTCCCCAAAACCYCTAKTCTAAAAAYCCCAAAATCTACTTTTTCACCKAGTGATARTTTTATTATTACACTAYTTAAACTTCTGTGGCTTTCAGGTCYTCATACAAAGCTGGTAATTTGCTCCACRGGTCATAATCAAACCCACAGGTGYTCTGGGCTGTGTGCCAGGGTCTCYGAGCCCCCTRGCAGGGGTCCTGGYRRCTCTGGACACCCAGAGGGATGTGCTGAGTTCCAACAACACATTCCATGGGGAAACCAGGGAATTCCATGGGTTCTCCCAAGCACCTGCTGCTGCAGGGAAGGAGGAGCAGTCAAAGAGGAGCAGAAATGCCTCTCCCCAGGCAATGATTCAGAGGTTCAGCCAACCTCTGTGGCACCTCTCCTCGATCTGGTAGGGAGAGGGTGTTCTCAGCATGTGTTGCTGCTCACTGCTGTGCTCTGGCTGAGCAGAGCTGGATTTTGGCAAGGATGGGCACAGGGCACTGCTCCCTGGGAGTGCCATGTTGTCATCTTAATGCAGAAGTTCCATACCTTTGTGAAAAACATTAATCACTTGTTTTTAAAATTTTAAAAGTTTAATAGTAATAAAATGGTTTTAAAAATAGTAATACAATTAGAGTTATTATAATTTGGATAATTTGAATTAGGACAACGTCAGACAATAGAAACAAAGAGTTACAGATGTCTGGGTACCTTTTCTGGGCAGCATAAGCCTGGAAAAGGGTGCATGTTAACAGAGAATTAACCCTTAAAAACAACAGCCTGTTGCATATTCATACAAGATGTATAAATTCCATTCAAACACAGGATTCTGTCTGGGCAGTATCAGCTTCTTAATCCTAACGGCATCGTCCTGACTGAGCAAGGCGGGAAGAAGTTTGTTTCTTCTGATAATGGGGCAATAAATTCTCTTTCTCTGAAAGATTTAGGTGTCCTGCTATCTTGGTGCAAGTCCTTTCTTTAGGAAAAAAGCATCCTACATAGCATATTCTATCTTAACATTATCTTATAACCTAAAACTATATTTAACACACTACTTAAGAGAATTAAAACAGCATAGCTTTCTAACACAACACATGTAATATTTATTTTAATATGTGTGAAAAGCCAATCATAAAATGCGCATTTTCCACACCTTCTTGGTGATTTCTCATGGGCAGCTCCTCACAGCACTGACTCCTTCTTCCTTGCAGCACAACCAACAAACTCCAGCTCACTTCTCACCCAGCTAACCCACTCTTTTACAGCACTCACCCTCATTGGACACAGCTGTGGCCTGTTAAGGGCAGGCCTGTTCCTAATCTTTGGTAATTAGTACAGCTGCAACTCCTCAGGGGTGAGATTACCTTCTGCACCATCTTTATTTTCTTACATKCTATCCCCCCACAATGCCACACCCTTGTTTAGGTGTCTGTGAGCACTTCTGGTGGATCCAAGCACCAGGACAGCTCCTGGGTCTCTGGAGCTCTGCATGGCAGAAAGAAAGCAGCTGGTTTGGCAGGGTCAGCAGATGTGCTGCACATCTGGAGCGGGGACAGGCAGCTGAGATCGTCCTGCACTGCCTCAGAGCTCTGCAGGTGAGTTCAGCTCTTGTCTGAGATGCTGAAAGGAAGATGGTGCTGGCTGTGTTCTCATTTAGAACATTTGCAGGAGGTCTTTTGGTAGGTCAAAGTTTTCCATTACCTTTGTGAAAAATCCCAAAGCAAAACCTGAGGTTTTCAGGCTGTGGCTCTTGCACATCATCTGTTCAAACCTAAAGTAGGAGTATGTTCATTTCTTAGCTAATTTTTTACTGAACTTTTTCCTTGTTCTTTTTCACTGGAGAGACAAAAGTAAAAGAAAACCTTAAATTAGTTTGTGGGATGTGGAGGGAMAAAGTTTGGTTTTCCTTTAATCTTCAGCAATACAAGTTGGCAGTTTCAGTCCAGTTCCAGTCTTGGCACATTTTCTCTTTGTGCCTAATTTGAGGTGACCGCTCTAAGATCTGCCCTGGTTTCACATTCCCCAGCCTTGTGTTTTTGCACTTCCAAGCCTGTGTGATGGATCTTAAGGAGTCTGCAGTATACAGCCCTGTATCCATCTGTTGTCCTTACAAGTTAAACAGCCAGAAAAAAAAAATGGATTAGAGCCTCAGCTCCTATAATGAAGCAGCAATTTGTCTCCAGATCCTGATCCAGGTGTAGYAGAGCTAACGAGCCGGCTGGCCTTGAGCATCAGAGAATGTTAAATACATTTTTTTGGTGGAGAAAAAGCTGGATTGAGGAGGAGAAAGCAGCATTGGGAAGAAGGAGGGAGGGAAGGACAGCAAAGGTGGGAGAAATTGGGAAATGGGATGGGGTTATCTGTGCTGAGCACTGGTCACGGAGCCAAGGCAGGTCTCTGGTCAGGTTGGATGGGCAGATTGTGCCTGGTGTCATCTCCAAGCAGTCTTTGAAGCAGTTGTTGACCATCCAGTGGTGCCAGAGGCTACTGGAAACCTGGAGGGGAGGGGAAAGACCTGCTAAAGCCATCTGGCTGCTTTTCCTAGGAGAGGATGCCAAGGTTTGCGTGGGCTGAGCCGCTCAGCGTCTCTCGCAGGGTGGGGATTCATGGGAGGGACCCCCAGCCCCTTCCTGCTGCTTGCCAGGGGGGCTGCAGGATTGTTAAGGCAGGTAAAAAATGCCGGCGAGAAAATGAGAGGAGAAGGTCTCATTCCATTATGTGGGAGAAAATATTCCCCAATTAAGGAGAATGAGCTGAAAGTGGGATGTGGGGAGGGAGAGGGAAGGGGGAGGATCRTGCAGCTCCCAGCAGAAACTGTCACCTTCAGTGGGGCTGATTTCCTGGAGCTGCAAGAGGAGAGGATGAGGAGGATGGATAGATGGTTGGGTAATTTTTTTTTTCTTATGGTGAGGAAGGTTTGGTTCTGAAAGCAAGAGGAGAGGGAAGGGAGGCCAGGTTGATGGAGATCACGTTTCATTCAATTTGGAGAAAAGGAGAGGGAGAAAAGAAGATGAGCCTGAAATGAGGCTTAATTTTAATGAAGAAAAATTCTCTGCTAAGTAAGGAGAGTTGAAAGGGAGGGGAGAGGAGGGTTTGAAAATGATAGGAGCCTGACACGCTATTGTGGTGGAGAGATTTCCTTTTCTTCCTTTTCCCTTTGGTTGGGAAAAAAAAAAGATAATAAGGACAGTGAAAGGTGGAGGAGAAAAGAGAGGAGAGATCTAATAAATGAGTTGCAACACCTGAGAAGAGGTGGCCTCGCTGCTGGGGGAGGTGACKCAGGGCTCTGCTCAGCACTCATGGATGCAGATGGCTTTTTTCCCTGTTTTACCCCCCATGGTGTGCCAGGCCTGCAGGGGCAAGACAGGGCTCAGCCTTCTAGTTGATTTTTAACTCAGAAATTACTCCTTAAATGGGTACCAGAGGGGCTTGAAGCACCCCAGGGGCCACCTGATGGATGGGGCCACAAAGAATGATGAACCTGAGCCCTCTTCTGCTGCTTTGGGTGTTCTGTCTCTCCTGGGGGAGGATTTGGGGACTTGCTGCCAGCACCATGGTGGGAAGGACAGATCCAACCCTGGGCAGTCATGTATTGTAGCTGGCACAGTAAATCAGATCCCTTCCTGGCACCCAGGATGGATTTCTGGGCCCTTGGGGCTTCACTGCACTCAGGATGTGCATCCCTGCTCATTCCCAGCTACTGATTTCCATTAGAAGTTGTTAAAAATACATKAATGGTGTCGTTTGCATTATTTTCTTTGCCATCTAATTGCAGCACCTTGCACACAACTGAGGCTCAGWCACCACTGAGGGGAGGTTCAAGGGGGGACTGGTGCCAGCTGCTGCCTCAGTGGGGTGGTTGGCAGTGCTGACCCAGTGAAAATCCCTTTTGCAGAGGAATYTTCTTGCTCTGGGTGCTGGTTTGGATGCACCAGGAACCTCTGGGGTGGCACAAGCCCTTCAGATACTTTGGAAATATTTGGCTGAGCGTTTCCTGCTGTTGTCATTCTGGCTGCCCTTGGTTTGGTGGGAATTACTGGGTATTTCATAGATTCTTTTTCCATCTGTTTCCCGGATTTCTGCTCATTCCCCAGATCTCCTGTCTGGCTCGTAGCTGGTGGGTACACAGGCTGAGAGCACCCAGGGAACTGCAGTTAAAAGCTCATCTCATCTTCTGCACGACTCACATTGCACAACTCGCTTGGTTTAAGGCTTATTAAAAGAACAACACATCCTCTGGGGACAAAGAAATCCATCTTGTTTCCAAATGCTTTTGTGGGGACAAATCCAAAGGCTTGGCAATAGCAGGCCCGGGTGAAGCTCACATTCACYCATTTATTTCTTGCTCAGGTGACTTTGGCTTCATGCAGACTTCTTGTTCTTGATGAATAACGCTTAGGTTCTTAAAGCAGTGTTTGTGTAAAGCTGCTGAAGAAATAGGAGGCAAATTGCCTGCAATTGCTGGATCCTAATCAACAAGCAAACAGGAGAATTGCTCCCTCCCCTGTTCAAGCTGTCACCTTTCCTCTCCACGGAAGTGTTTGATGGTGCTCCTGGAAGCAGTGAAATGGTGACAATTCCATTTCCTGGACTCCATCATTTTTCCCTTGCCAGGACAAAGCTGAGTGGGGAGTGCCAGCCTTTTCTGGAGCAGTCTCTGGAGGGGTGTGGGGAGGCTGGGACAGTCTGGAAATCTCTGGTTCTGTTCTGGGAAAGTGTTCCCTTCCCTCTGATGGGGCCTGAAMAGGCGTTAGGAGAGTAACTGATCCATGGCTTCTGGGAGGCAGCTCTGAAATGGGCTCTGTAATCTCAGACTTGGGACCTTTTTTCTCCATAATCCAAGGCTTAGATCCTTGATTTGGTGTGTTTGAGTCCCTCCTGCTCCCCTCTTCCCCCCARATCCCTTCCCTTTGAAATAACACCTGCTCATATCCTTGTGTCTGTCATGGGGAGGCAGAAAGATCTTCTCATCACAAGGAAATGAGGTTTGCTTCAATCCCCCCCACTGCCACACATCCTCTTCCAAAATACTGCATAATGTCAGACTAAATCCTTATCAGAAATTTTAATGAGCAAAATAAAACCTGAAATCTGTGTGATTAAAATCAAATCTTCCCTCTTCTGCTCTGCTGGAGCTGGCTGCCAAAACAGAGGCACAAGGCTGACAATGGGAGGCCCCTCATATTTAATTACCTCCGGCTTCATCGGCGCTTTAGAGACGTCCTCTGGTCCCTGCTGGGGCTCTGGAGAACCTCAAAGAACAAACAGAGGGTGGTTAAAGTGGTATCCACYAAAACRAGCCCAGAGAAGCTGTGGCTGCCCYATCCCTGGAATTGTTCCTTCCAGTGGAAGGTGTCCCTGCCCAYGGCAGGGGCAYAGGTACAAGATGATMTTTAAGGTCCCTCCCAACCAAAGCCATTCTGGGACTCTGTGTTTGGTCTGTGCTGTTGGAAATGACCCAGTTCTGGCTCCCAGGAGAGTCTGGTATTTCCAGAGAGCTCCAGGGACAAAAGTTGGCCAGTGCTGATCCCAGGTGTTGCTTTTTCCTTCCCCCAGTGATGGTCTTAATATTKGTGGAGGAGTTTTCCATGGGTGGTGGCTGCTCCTGGCTGCCCTGAGGACGCTCCATCTGTCCACTCACCTCTCTGCCAAATTCCTTTTGACTTCCTCTGGCAGCCCTGCATCACCTGTGCTGCTCAGTGCCCAGCTGTCCTTTCCTACCTCCTAGAGATCCCTTTTTCCTGCTTTGTCTGTCTTTGAAGTCACATCACAGTCCTTTGTAGCTGCTGTKAGGCACAGGGTGCTGCCAAATGCCATCACCCAAGGGACCTCCCTTCAGAGCYAAGGTGGGGCTCACCAAAGGGAGGAGAAAAGGTGAATCCTGATGGCTCTTGCTCTTGCCCACTTCCTTAGTGCTGTTCCAGCTCCACATCCTCTCTCTGTACGTGAAAAATCACCTTTCAGCCTCTTTTTTAAAAAATACAATGTCTGTAGTGCCTTTCAGCCTCCCTGGGCACTCCTTGCAGCTGACTTCCAGTCAGAGGTCCACACAGTGCTGCAGTGAATTAATTGACTTCCTTCTCTGTTTCTTTCACTCCTGGATTAATTCCTTGAGTACCTCTCAAAATCACCATCCGACTTTCCCAAAGTCTCTTGAATTATGTCTTCACCCGTATCCTCTGTCGTTTGTCTCCTTCCARGAGGCTGTTTCATTTCATTTGTCCTTCGAAGGAAGCAGGAGCATATTTCATGAGCCGGAGAATTGAATCAAATAGAAGAGAGCAGGGAGCACTCACCTGAGCTCAGACCTTTCCCCACCAGAAAGAGAAAGAGATAATTAAGAGATACTCAGGAGGTGCAGCCAGCCCGTGTTTCTGGCAGGAATCCTGACTGGGTATCTCTGTCTGCTTCGCCCAGAACGCAGGATGCTTAAATTATCATAATTTAATGGCAATAATATGAGTATCCAGATAGGAATGACTAAAAGAAATTCTGGGAAGCGAATGGGAGAACTTTGGTTGCAATGACCTTGTCTTAAAACCTGATAAGCCATGGTGACTTGAGCTGGAGAGACAGTAATGAGGGGAATATATGCAGATGGCCAGTGTCCTCCTCAGCTCCTGTGACATTGTTCCCAAGCAGGTGGACAGAGCTGCTGTTGTGACTTGTCTCGTGGACAGCTGGCTCTGAAACGCTGCCGTGACCGTGGGACATCGGCTCCTCGGCSCTCCTCCCCTTTCTCTTTCTTTTTCTGGTGTGGTTTGAAAGGCAGGAGTAATTATGCCAAGATTAGAGCGTTAATCATCATTTGCAAATGGGGGAGTTGTTCTGAGGAAGCAGTAATATGTTGAGGGGAAGTATGGATTGACTGACTTTGAGCCTGAGAGGAGCCATGCAACTGCCATCCTTCAAGCATACGTCTCCTTGACCTCGTGAATGTGCTGTGCAGTGCTGGGTCAGAAATCTGTAAAACYCATTCGAGAAATCCTGTTTTGATTAATGTCAGCGTGGCCAGACATTCCCCCCTCCTCCATAACCAGCCATGCAGTTTGCTGAACGTGCTGGGGGAAAAACACTCAGCAACTGGTTTGTGGTGCAGGCTGTTGTGCTGTGCTGCACTTGATGTTCTCCAAGGTGTATCCTAGGGAAGCTGGGCTGGAATAAAGCAGCTCCTCTCAGAAAATCATCATGAAACTGGGTAGGAGTGCACAGTTCCATGCCTGCAGTCCCCTCAGCTTTGTGGGTTTTTGCAGGAAGCATTTTTTAATGAAAAAAAAAGAGCAGAAAAGAGATGTCTTATTGACATTTATTGTCTATTTGCCCTCTTCCACAAGTTAAAGCTCTCTGGGACTGGAAATACAGATGCTCCCTGGAGGACCAGCATCTCCTTCCTCCTAATTTCATTTCACTTGACAATAATAAGATATAAACCCACAATTAAATCCATATTAATAGACACTGCTCCACAAAGTCATGGGGGCTGTTGAATTAAGGTCCAGCCCTGMCTGGTCCTGAGTGCCTTCCCTTTCTGCTCAGCTGCACTGGGAGCTCAAGAGATTGCAGGCTCTCACGTGGGATCCTCAGCATCTTGCAGAGTTGTGGCTTTTAATTTTGCAGATCATCAAAGGCAAACCAATCCATCAATTATCAACGCTCCAGCTTGATGCTGAGTAAATGAGAGTATTATGGTGTATCAATTAGCAGCATCGGATGCTCTGAAATGATAACAGAGGAGCTCTCCAGACATGCCTGGCATCCCAGGCTGCAAATTGAGACAGCAGGTGCCAGAATGTGGCAAAAAGTGGTGGGATTTTGGCTGTTGGGGAAGGATGCTGGACTCAGGAGATGGACTTGAGGGGAAAAAAGAAAGGGATGCTCCTGGGTTGATTGAAATCCCATCTCCTGTTCAAGGGTTGTAGCTGTTGTGTGTGGTAGGTGATTGTAGTGRTTGACTGCTGAGAATCTAATTGTAGTTGGAATGCAGAGMGATTTGGGATGTATGGGCATTTTTGAAGGTATTTAGTTCTCTAATTCCAGATCAGTAGAAAATCCAGCTAAAGGAGCAGCACTCCTGACCTCATGGCCTGCAGTCTGTGCCCTCTTCTCCCTTCTTTTCCTCCATGTTCAGGGTGTGACATGAACAGGCTTATTGTAAATGTTCCTCTRGATTGTCCACAGCTGCAGAAGCCAYCCCTAATTCCTCAGCATCCATTGGGGAGTGTGTGTATGGCACAACAATGAATCCTGGTCCCTACACAATTCTCAGTGGTGGTTTGTCTTGCATTTCTCAAATTCATCACCACCAGGCTCTCATTATATGTTCAGATTGATGCACTTGTATACTCCTTTTATTTATTTATTATTTTGTATTCAGCACATTAAGTAGAGCTCAGTGAATAACACATTTTTCTGCTCATTTGCTAGATGACAAAATTCCTTTAAAAAAAAAAACGAGGGGTGAAAAGCTCAGCCCCACTCCCTGCAAACACCACTGTTTTGTTTAGATTTCATTTATTTAAATATATTCCCAAAGGGTTTGAATAAAACAGAAGGAAACCCTGTGATGGGCCTTTGAACCGAATGCTCTGCATGTTTTTGTGTTTCAGCATCTTTTGAARTTGTTCAATTCTTCCCTTTCTGAAACAATCCAGTGGGTTCAACCCAAGAATTGTTTGGGGTCACCAAACTTTTGGTTTTGAGAGAAATATTTTTGATAGTTTAAGTTTCTCTTCCTCCTAGTTAATAAAGTGAGTCTTGCAGCCTTTCRTGATGTGAGGATGGAAGGATTTTGCCATTTTAGGTTTGCGTTGCTGCTGCAAGAAAATGTGGAATGGAACCAAAGWTAATAGGGAAGGGTCTGGAGATCCTATGAGGAGTTRATGAGAGAACWGGGAGGGCTCAGCCYRGAGAAAAGGAGGCTCAGGGGGAGTTTCTGGCTCTGCAGAAATTCCCTCTGCCAGGAGGGRACAGCCCCAGGTCGGGCTGTGCTCCAGGGAACAGGGACAGGAGGAGAGGGASCRACCTCAGGCTGGGCCAGGGRAGGGGCAGGATGGRCACCAGGAGGAATTCGTGCATGGAAAGGGATTGGCAGGGGCTGCCCMGGGAGGTTTGGAGTGCCCATCCCTGGAGGTGTCCAAGGAATGCCTGGATGTGACACTCAGTGCTCTGGGCTGGGGACAAGGTGGGGATCGGGCACAGGTTGGACCTGATGGTCTTGCAGGGCTTTTTCAATGATTCCAAGAGTGATGATGCAGATATTAATTTAGCAACTGATATCTTAATTACTTAGATACATTTTGCAAACAGTCCCCCCTTGAGTTCCTCTGACCAGTGGCTTTCAACATCTCCATTTCCATGGGGAAACAGAGTCACAGTGGCYGAGCTGCCCAGCCTCAGACCATGACTTGCTGGGATAAGGTTGCTTTGGTTTGCATCCAGCTGTTTGCAGCTGGCCAGCTGTGTATGAGGGGGGAGATGTGCTGAAGCCAACCTGGGAGATGTTTTGGGACATTTATGGTGACCTGTGCTGGGSTGGCAGGAGCTGATGCTCTCTCCTGCGTGTCCAAAGGCAGCTGGCAGCATGTCCCAGCCCTGCTGCCTTGTGCCTAATATGTGCAACAGCCTTAAATATTCCTGGCCTGTGATATTTTTAAGGAGTATTCATCTAGCACTTCTCTTAACAGCTACAGCAGTGCACCTGAGGGATTAGAGCTGATCTTTGTCACAAGTGTTTAGTGCTTGATACACATGTTTATTATATATTTCAACTAAATTGGAGTCAATAAACTCTCTGCATAAATATAATGTCTCTGAACAAAACACACATCCCCTCCCCAAATAGGCCATTTGCTATGCAGGAGCTCTAAAGGGTTGCAGGGATGTCTGATTCTTACTTCTGTTGTAATTGGCATTAAAATATAATACCTTTCCTTCAAAGACAGGCTCCCATACTGTGAAAATGCCTTTTCTGTCCAGGCAGGGGCCAAATAATAGCAAATTATAAGCATGGAAAATATTTAGGAAAAGAAAAAAAAAGAAAAAGAGAAAGAGGAAAGAGGACTCTGAATTATCAGAGCTGATCCATAGCTTGCAGTCTCGTACAATTTGTCTTTTGAATACACCATATGAACCAGCTATGAATAAAATCAGTCAATTTAACCCAAAAATCAATGTTCTTTTGTAGAAGTGCTTAAAATCTAAGTGGAAGGGAAAGCTTTGAAGCTGCCTATCCCTTGGTAAACGCYGCACTTACTCCCTGTTTGATTTTAGCAGAAAATCCTTCTGTCTTCTCCCAGTGCTCAGCACAGCACCTCATTAGAAAATCTGATGAGTAATTAGCAAATTGTGGAAAACTGCTAATTTTTTTTTAATTTTATTTTAAAGAAAACAATGTTTTTTCTTGCCATGGTTGGCACACATGGCTTCCATGAGCCATGGAAGCACCTTCATTAGAAAATCTGATGGTAATTCAAAATGTGTGAAAACTGATTTTCTTTTTATTTTATTTTTTTTTTTAAGAAACAATGTTTTTCTTGCTGGTTGGCACACATGGCTTCCATGAGCCATGGAAGCACCTTCATTAGAAAAACTGATGAGTAATTAGAAAATGGGTGGAAAACTGATAATTTTTATTTTATTTTAGTTTTTTTAAAAAGAAAACAATGTTTTTCTTGCCGTGGTTGGCACACATGGCTTCCATGAGCTATGGAAGCACCTTCATTAGAAAATCTGATGGTAATTACAAATTGTGTGGGAAAACTGATATAATTTTTTTTTTTATTTTAGTTGTTTTTTAAAAAGAAACAATGTTTTTCTTGCCGTGGTTGGCACACATGGCTTCCATTGACGCTTGCGATGAGTTGTGTCACAGCTCCCTTGGAGTCGTGTGGCCCCACAGGGAATTGTTGGGGACACGTGTCCTCTGGCAAGGGCCACGCACGCCTTGTAGGAAGCACGGAGCCTCCTTTGTCTGCCTGGTGCCTCCAGGGAAAGCCCATTGCTCCTCCACCTTGGGAGAGCTGCCAAGGCTGGCAGTGCTGGCAGCCTTTGCTTCTCAGCAGGTTGGCAGGCTCGTGTCCCCATGAGGSATCTGGGCAAGCCAGGTTGGCTCCCGCTGCTGGATTAGAGGCTGTGGCGTGATAAAGACGTGCAAAGTGTTTCCCTCCTCTCCTCTGGGGAGGGAAGTGCCCAGTCCCTGGGACCAAGGCATTGTGGTGGTGCTGCTGGTGCTGGTGTGGCTCTCCTGGCTCCAGGCCATTGTCCCCTTGGCTTCACTCCTTGGCTCCTGCCAGTTTTATCCCAGCCAAATCTGCAGCCCAGGCTGGAGACAAGTCCCTGTGCAGTGCAGATGGTTGAAACCCCACTGAATGAGGTGTTTAGAAATGGAAGAGATGTCACAGCCAAGGAATTGAGCCTGACACATCACCATGGAGGTGCCCAGTGACCCCAAATTCTCTCTTTTGAATCCCAGTCAAGAGCGCTGTGATTCAGCAGCTGTGATCTGCTGCTTGGAGGATTAAAGGCTGCTTGGGTCTCACTGAAAGGATTTTGCCCATTTTTCTGTCGTATCTTGGCATCCCAGACTTGCAAATGTGCTTTTTTTTCCCCTAAAAGAGATACCACCTCCTCTGGGGATGAGACCAGGGAGCCTGGATGTGTGTCAGGCCTCCCTGGGAGGCTGTGGCAGAGCAGAGAGTGACTCCTCTTACCCAGAATCCCAGACCCTGTTTCCATCAGTCACATCTCTGGTGCTCCAACCTCTTCCAGCTACTGCTTACACTGAGGTCATCAGGGGGTTTGCATGATTGAATTACAGGGTCAAAGGTGGAGCTTGAGCAGGTCCATGAGATGTTTTTTTTTCATTCTGTGGTGTCAGGTCTCCTGAAGATTCACTTTTGGTGAGRTGCTTTAATGGAGTGAAGTCTTGGGGGTCAACTAAGCAATCTGCAGTCTTGAGGGGGAGGCGGTGGACTTGCTCTTGTCAGTCCTCAGGTATCAATTACTGAAGTGAAAGGTTTTGTACTCCCTCTTTGTTTTGATCAATTGTTGATAAATAGCTCAGTGCTTGTGATGGATGCTGTGATCAGAAGTTTGAACTTGCCCCAGGCCTGTCAAATTTGATGTATCTCAGATGTCTGCACTAATTTATACAAATGCTTTGCAGTGCTAGAAGAAATCAAAACCTTGGAGACACAAAAGTTTAACCAAAAAAGGAGCAACTTTACTTTCTTGTCCCCAAAGACCTTGTGCTATTTCAGGTAAATGTTAAGTTAATGCCTGGGAACCCCAGCCCCAGTTGGGGTCCTGCAGCCCAGCTGTTGTATCCAAATCAGATTCTTTATTTCAGAAAGCTGATTTCAAAATAAACACAGGTCCTGAAGAAGAAAAAGGGAAATATCACAGTACCATGACTGGCAGAAGGACATGCAGGTGGTTGATAGTGTGGCCATGAGTGTAACCTAGTCACCTGCGGCTTTGTCTTCACTAATCTGCTGCTTTCATTTCCCAGGCTGGCATTTCAAGCAGGCTAAACACAGAAATCAAAAAAGCAGCTCTTGCTAAATTCCCTAAATAAAAACATTTTGTGGCTTAGCCTATTTATAGCTGGCTATAGTGAAGGTAGCACTCAGTGAGAGGGACATCAGGAGGTTAATATGCGTGCAGCTGGTTTGGCCAATTGATTTTTGTGACCATTAAATTCTGCTTCTGAGAGCCTTGCATACACATTTCACTTGATCCATCTTGGACAGTGGAGTGCTCCAAAGAGTGCTTGAAGCTTTAGTTTGCCTGATTTACAGGAAATAAGGTGTTGCTGATGAAAGGTGCTGCAGATAAACTCATAGGGGTTTGGTGTTTGTTTTTTTTTTCCTCGTTGTTTTTGTGTTTTAATTGGCTGGCAGCTCTCCCCACGTCTCCCCCCACCCAGTCCTTATTTAGTTCAGCGTGCAATTCCGCACACAATGCGCACACGCTGAGGTGTGGTTTCAAGGTCTTCGCGTGTTTAGCAAATATTTCAGCCGAAACGATCTGTTCAGCTGTTACATTGATTGCCAAGATTACAGCGCGACAACAAACATTATTTGGGGGATCGGAGACGAAATTRCAGCCCGCTCTCGGCGGCGTCTGCAGCGAGGAGCAGATGCACCGTTAATTTGGTGCTGCAGTGGCCATTCCCCGGCGCAGCGGTGTGGGATGCAGCAGCATCCAGCCAGCTGTGCCTGCCACGGAGCTCCAAACCCCACGAGGATCCGCGCCATGCCAGGGCCTTTTCTGCCCACCGAGGGCTGTGCTGGTGCAGGCCAAAGCAGAACAGGTGGTAGAGGCTGGCAGAGCTGCGTTGGACGGTTGGGATGCAGAAAGTGGCTCTTGAAATGGTGACAGATCCGCAGCCGGTCTGCGGAGCGCGGGGTGGTGGTGCTGGCCACGGTGCAGGCTGGGTTTTTCATGAGAGTCTTGGACCGATGGAATGATGGCGTGATCATAAACCTGTTTATTTTGGAAGGAGTAGCGATGGGCAAATGGGGTGTTTGCTCCATAAGCTGGCATAGCGTCCCCTTTGGACAGGATGGGGCACAGTTGTGTTAGTTTGGGACTCAAACTTTTGCTGGAACCCAAATCCATTGGCTTGCAGATTGCCTGTGACTCACTTTGGTGGAGGAATTGGGCTTTGGCTTGTGAATTCCACCCCTGCAGGATGTGTGAGTGCTGCTGGCACATTGACCTTGGGATGTGAGCTGGAAGCAGCACTGAAGGCAGCAGGAACCCATCTGCTGTGACCCAGCCTGCCTCAGTTTCCCCATCTGTACAGTGCGGAGTGTCAGGGAGGTGTGCAAGGGGAGCTCCATGGAATGCTAGCACACTGTGACACATGATGTTAGGGCTTGGGGACATGSTGGCACCCACAGCACCAGGGAGGAACCATCTGTGAGAGTGAGGAAAAGGCAGCAGGGTTCTGTCCCATGTCCTCCTTCCTGTGAGCTCTCCCCATGCAGCTGAGCAGGCTCTGGAGAAGGAGGATGGAAAGAAAATGTGACTTCTGTGCCATCCTTCCCCACGGCTCTCATTGTGGTGCCTCCCCTCAACACMCGCTTTTCACCTCACATCTGCAAAGAGTAAAATATCTGCTCTAGCATGGGAAGCTGGTGCATGCAGAATGAGGTCACTGCGCTTGATCTCATCATGAACATTTTTTTTTTCATGGTTGAAAGGTGAATATCAACTGTGTAGTGGCCACCGAGGAGCTCAAAGGAAGGACATGCAGCCTGATATATGGCACTGCCTTGAAGTTTGGGGCTCTGCAATCCCAAGGACAGGGCTGGTTGAGGACTCTCTGACCTTGAACGTGCTGCTCTGTCCTGCCTGATGCTCCCAGGA
Organism: Sporophila hypoxantha; assembly: GCA_002167245.1. Lineage (NCBI taxonomy): Eukaryota > Metazoa > Chordata > Aves > Passeriformes > Thraupidae > Sporophila > Sporophila hypoxantha. Next base: position 1,056,170 of record NDFG01000003.1, on the reverse strand, counting down.
GGTTTCTGGCAGAGGAAAACAGCCCAGCCAGAAAAGTTGATTGAATGACATTTCTGTCCTGATGCTGGCTACGGGGTCACCCTTCTTATTAAAGTTAGGGTTATTGATAGCTCTTCAGGAGTCTGTATAGAGTTAATAAGTGGTTAGCAGATGTTAGAAGCATATTGCAGATATTAGTGGTAGATTGGGATAAATCCATCAGTGGATGATGCTGCTGGTGGCTACAGACATGAGCTGAGCTCTGCCTCATCGGCTGAATATTCAGCAATCCATTACCTGCTAACTATTTGCCTTTATTAAGCCTTGTTTAACTCACTGTTAACCAGCCAGAGTCCCTCTCTGGGAAATTTGGCCTGAAAAARCACCAAGTACACAAATCTCTTGACATCTCTGCCAAAACCTTGGCTAGCGAGTAATTTGTACATCTGATTCCTGCCTTTGCTTTGAATCCCTCTCGGAGCAGCCTCCTCAGCCCATTTCTCCAATTTATTAAGCCACTTTGTCCTTGGAGTAGTAGAGGCACAAAAAGGTGATCAAAGAGGAGGTGGAAGATCAAATATTAAATTTCTGAATGTTTTCTGCTAAGTGACAGCGAGGGAGCCAGGAATTGAATGTCCAATATTGCCGCTTTCAATGGCTTTCTCTTCCAAATGTCACCACGTAAAAATAAAACYGAAGGGAAAAGGAAAAGCCAAACAGCAAGAGGGACACATCACAGCTAAATGACACACACCCCGAATGCTGGAGTGGTTTCAGTGGCTTTTATGGGAGCTGCTCCCATCTTGGCAAAGTTAATGAGTAGCCAGTTTTCACTGCCTGCTGGGTAATGTCAGGTCTAAAATACAGTAAAGCCTGTCTGAGGCAGCCACTCAAGGGAGCAACAAATACAGGTTGCAGGCAGAGACGGCTCAGAATTGCTCTCCACGGCCCTGGTCCTTTGCAGTGACCAAGGAGCTTGTCTGCTGAACAGGGAAAGATGACAAAAGTGGTGTGGAGCCGTGTCCTTTGCTAGCCAGGGAGGTGTTTCTGCTTTTCTCTGGTTGCCTCTGGCTCCTGGGGGCCCTGTCTCTCCATCCTCGTGGAGATCAGTGTGAGGGTGTCCTTCACTAGTTTTGTTCTGCATTGTCAAAATCTTCAGGCATTTGAACCCCTCGGTTTAGCCTTGATTTGGGATTTGCAGAGGATAGGAAGCCARGGAAAAATTCTGCTGTAAAATTATTATCTGAAATAGTTACACAATTATTATAGACCTGCTACTGACATTTCTGATTTTCTTTGTCTCCTACCAAGCTGGCCTGTGTGACCTGGTCTGCAGCTCAAATTTCTGCTCTATTGTCAGTYTTATCTCTGATTAAGCCAATCATGTGCAGATGAACCAGYGTGACCCACWGGGTCCCATCATTTCCCAGGGCAYTCCTGGATCCTRCACTCAGTGCTCACCCTCCTGAATCACKGATGGCTCTGGCCTCTAATTACMWGTGCTGTGGCCAGTTGGGATGTATTGGGGAAATTGATAGCTTGGCATGATGATGAATAATTCTTGCAGCTTGGTAGAGGTGGGATGAGTTACAGGTCAGTCCCTCTCCTTCTCAGGGAGGAGAGTGGAGGAGACTGTATGTGGATGGGATTGGACTGAGCGTTCAGGAGAAGAACATCTTTGTTCCACAGCCATTTTGGCATCTCTGTGCAATACTGGAGTCCTTCGCACCTTGGGGATGTGCTCCCTTGCACCTACATGCAGGGTTTTTGGTCCCAGCAGAGAAGAGTATCTAGAGAAGAGTCCACAGGTGGCATTCAGTGATGTATCCTGGTGGGATGGCATGGGCTGGGAAATATTTCCAGGGGACAAAACCCAGACAGTGTCTGCTGACACCCCGGTGCTCCTAAAACAGAGTTGGGAGCAGAGGTTTGCCAAATGTTGCCCATCTTCACCCAGGAGGACGAGGTTTCCTCTGGGCCAGCTGCTGGTCCATCTGCATTTCTGCTGAATAAYGGAGCTGGCCTGGGGGAGCGTGGGTGGTGGAATGTCGCCTGTTTCCATGGCATCTGAGTGCTTCTGCAACGCTCCAGCTCGGGAAATGGGGCCCTGTTGTTATTCCCATTAGACAGGTGGGAAGCTGAGGTGTGGGGAAGTCAGGAACCAAGTTGGGCTTAGTGATGCTGTCACTGTTTTGGGGACCCACATCTCTAAATGAGGAATGGGGGGTCTGAAAAGCCAGGGTTGTGCTTCTCCCATTTGAAACAGGTACTGAAGTTCAGATAGGAACTTTCAGCAATGTTTTGAGGACTGCAGTTTTTTGTAATAACTGCACTGGCCTTCTCTGGCTTTTTAAGCCATGCTGTGCCTCTTGTGTTTGCTTTCATTTGTTTATTTATTTATTTTGATAATCCCCACTTCACAGAAGGGATCTGCAGTGAAGGAATTAGTGGCCTGTCAAGGCAATTTCTCACCCTCTTCACCCAGGACATCTGGTTAGTTTACATTAGGGATACTTCAAAAAATAATTGTTTAGAGCCCACAATTCATTTATTATTCATTTCAAAATATTTGTGTATGACTTTGCCTCTTTTGAGTTTTCTCAAGTCTTAGGCAGTTGACATTTACTGGAATTATTTTGTCCCTAATTACCTCTGCTTTTGATGAAAGAGAATTAAAAGCATAATCAACATCCCCAAAGTATCTGAAGTCAGACAATTGCAGAATGGGTTCATTCCTGTCAATCCTATATATCATAAAGACAGCTTTTTTTATTTTAATCTTCTTATTTCTTTATTGTTTATTTATACAAAGCTCATTGTATATTTTAYTTTAGCATTTTGTATACATATTTCATTTGTTTCTCTATGACATTCAGGATGTTTATATTAAATTTCATGCTCACTTATGCCCAAGCATAGTTTTTGCTTAACTGACTGACACAGCTTTAAGAACCATGGATGGTTACATATTGTGTTTCCAATTTCACTTGTTTTTTTTTATTATTATTTTGAGCCATTTCCAGTCATTGTAGCATGCCACAAGTGTATTGCACAGACACTATTTAAAATACCCGTGTCTTGTTAAAAATAATAAAGGTTTAAAGTGTTATTCTTGCAGTATCTTTAGCTGGTAATGACCTTTCTATTGCCGAGCACTGAGGTAAAGGAAAGACACCGTGGTTCTTTATTACCAGAGGAGCCTAACTAAACTGCAATTGCCAATGTCAAATTGCTTGCGAGCTGTTTGACCTCCTATTTACTTCTAATTTCTGCAAGCTGTTAGTAAGAGCTGCACTAAATCAACCTGTCATTTGATTTCGCCTTTTGCAACCATCACTGAAAGATTTTATACTTATGAGCATCGCAGAGGAACTGCCTGAAATGGCTTAAGAGAGAGTGTTGGAGTTTACAATGAATGTGGGAATGTTTGAGGATATAAAGGGTAGAAATTATAGGGTAAGGGCTATGGGAGGGGAGAGGARCTCGTGCTTCTTTCACAGGAGAGATGTGGGAAGCAGCAAGGAAAACATGGACCTAAAGCAAGATGTCACCTGATGGGATTCCACATTTATTCTTACTCTGTGGTTCCGATTATAGATTTACACAACTTGTTCTTTCCCCTAAGTGCTGGAGCTGCAAAATCAAGCTGCATTCACCCTGCTTCTTAGCTCATCACTAATAATAAAGATCCTTCACCGGGAGTGGAGTTGACAGTTGTGCTGAGGACAGTCATCGCGGGGGCCGCACCGCGAGCGAGGACACRGTATTGTTCGGCGTGCACCACTGTTCTCACATTGTACAGCTCCTTCAAAGGCCCTCAGAACGCTGCTCAGTTGTTCAGATTCTCAATACCTCTGGTAGGGAGCCGGCGTTCAAGGTTTCCTGCAGCGGGGGAAATGGAGGCAAAGGGAGGATGAAAAGGGAGATGGGAAACAAAGAGGTGATCGTGATTCCTGTCTCCCAGTGGGGCGTTGGGACTTGCTCCATAGGAGACTTAGTCCCGAGCTCTGCTGTTGAAAGTGTCTTGATTCCCCTCTTTTGCAGGAGACGTGTGAGTCTGAGGAGTGCTCGTTGTTCTGGTGTGTGGGTGCTGGGTAATGGCACCAGCAGCTTCTCCTGAGCAGCTTTTCCCGAGCATTTTTAAGAGCCTGATGCTGTGCTGATGTATCTGCACTTGCAAAATAGCAGCAAAAGGTGTTGTACAGAAAACTGCCTCTATTACAGTATTTACTGATCTATGTATGTATAAAACCACTGCAGAAGGAAAAGCCATAACAGGCCCCTTTAACAGGTATTTATGGCCAGGTCCTGCTGTAGTGTTGTTCCCATTCCTCTTCCTGTCTCCCAGGAGTGTTTTGCAGACACCGTTCTTCTTGGACAAACAACCCAGGGAGYAGTGTGCTTCATCTTGGCATGGTCACTTGGCTGGATTTTGGGTGCAGGGTTTGCCTGCTCCCATAGGAGGAAAATAAGTACTTTAGGGAAGCCTCTGTGTGCAAGGCCTGCTTCTTTCACAGCATCAAAAGGAAGAGACCAACAAAAGGCAGAGCTGAATAGCAGATAAAGCTGGGGAGAATAATTCCTGACCTGTTCTATTGTGAAGATAAGTGACGTATAAAACTGGGTCCATATTTAAGTCTGAGGAAGAATTGGTTTCCAGGGATAAGGCCATGCTCTGGCCAGCACCTACTGAAGTGTTGCTGTCTCCCCTAATTGGGCTGTTAAACCCTAGGGGAGCAAAAACGTGGTAATGACCTTCCTGGAAACAAAGCTGGAGAGAGGAGGAAGGATGGGGAAATGTCTCAGCAATCTGTGACCGAGTGCTTAGCACCAGGTGCTTGGATGTGGGGAAGCTGAGGGTGAGATCTGTCTCCAAAGAGATGGCAGCGTTGTGAAAACACACCAAAGTAAATCACTGCTCCCTAAGCAGAGCCAGCCCCCATAAATCAACAATAATATCTCAGCCCTCRCTGAGTGCACGTCTGAGACACTGCACTCAGCTCCAGTCACCACGTTACGAAGGAGGAAATTACAGAATAAGAGAAGGTGAGAATTAGGGCAATAGGACCACAGCTCTGTGAATATCAGATATTTTTTTCATAGTACTTCTGGACAATTGGGGTCAGATTGGTTTTGATTTTTTCTATAAAATCAAAGTAACACCCAAAATGAAATATCAGACAGTAGGGGGGAAAATAGCCAAAATTGCTTAAAAAAAAATCTTGCTCTTCTCCAGACATGCTTTTTATTTTTCTTGAAGTCAAAACCCATTCAGTAGGCTTGGCATAATTTCACTCAGAGTTKCAGCAGAACCTGGGTCAGATTTCTGGTGGTGCCAGTTCTCCCTGGCTTGGACTCCAAAATACATTGGAGAAGGGGCAATGGATGGAGGATCAGACAAATCTGAACCTTCTCCCCCATGTAAGATGAAAAGGGAGAGAGCAGTTGCTGGATGTTGTGGCAGAGGRGAGCAGGGCTGGCTGCTGCTTTGGTGGRAGTATCTTCACAGGAAGAGCTGGTTTGGACTGCAAGGGGGTCACACAAGGCAAGGGGGGAGGAGAATATTAAAAGTTGATTTGGTGCATGTAGCTGGTCATGACCTTCAAGTAAGATACAAAGACATTAAGTAAGATGTGAAGTGCTGGAGTTTGTCCAAAGAACAACAGAGCCAGGGAAGGGTCTGAAACACATGTCCTGTGAGGAGKGGCTGAGGGAGCTGGGGAGGCTCAGGGGAAACTTCCTCACTCTCAACAACTACCCAATGGACATTGGAGCTAGGTGGGGATTGATCTATTTTCCCAATTAACAAGTGGCAGAACAAGAGTAGATGGCCTTGAGGGGAGGTTTAGATTGGGTATTTTGGAAGATGTCTTCACCAAAAAGGCTGTCAAGCATTGAACAGTCTGCCCAGGGGGGTGGTGAAGTCCCATCCCTGCAGGGATTTAAGAGACATGGATGTGGCATTTGGGGATGTGCCTTAGTGGTGGCCCTTGCAGTGCTGGGGTAACAGTTGGACTCTGTGATCTCAGAGGTCTTTTCCAGCCCAAATGGCTCGATGATGAGCATTTCTTTGGAAGACAGACTTGCCCCGTGGGGCAGCTTGACACCCCTGGCCATATTTAGCCTGGGTGAGTGGCAGCAAAACCCAAACCCTGCTGCTCTGGGGCCTGGGGTGCCGTGAYTTTCTCTGCAGCGAAGGTGGGAAAGGCTCTACCACTGAGTGATCTGYTCATAATAAGGTTCTGTTATTAATGCTCAGTAATGACCTTGCTGGGGCACAGTTGAGTGCCTTGTCATCTGTCCTGATCTTATTAGAGGCGTCGGCGGGATTCGGTGTGTGCCGGGCTCCTCTTTATCTCGTTGCTATCAATACCGCGCGCAGTCATGAGGGCCCCGCTCCCAAGGGCCTCCCATATGTCTAAAACCCTCTTCGTGACTTGCTATTTTAAGAGTCACATTTATAAGAAAAAAATAGACAGTTACAGTAGACCAACAATGTCTTTCCTATCACCAGCAGATATATCAGAGATAAAGTACCCTGGCTCCTTCCTTTTGCTGGTGCCACGGAAGGGAAGAAATCTTGGTGATTCATGGGCTGGTGGTGGCTGTTGGCTCCAAGGCCTACTAATCACAGGTATTAATGGAACCAACTGGAGAAGTGGGTCAGTGCTCGGCCTGAGTTAGGAGCAGAGCGTGTCACCAGGAAGAAAAACGAGGGGAAAGCTCAGAGATGATGTTAGCAGAAGGATTTCTGCAGTCAGAGCTTGGGAGAGAACCGAGAGGAGAAAAGACTCTGGTATCTCCAGGGCAGATATGAGCAAACATCTTGTGCTGTTGTAAATGGGAGAGAGTGAATTGCTTGCTTGATTGTAAATTTAAAAAGATAACACGTTTCTATCAATAACTGGAGGCTTAAATAATAGACCTTGGTCTGACTACCAATCTCCTTTCCCCATTTAGGGAGAAAGTCTCTTAGAGCAGCGGGGAGAGTCTCCACGCAACATCTTGTAGCTCTATCTATCACCTGCCTTATCAGTGGGTGTACWACAACTTCTTGCTCCAAGTCAGCTTTTTCTTTGTCTCTTCAACCTCTTCTCGACTTCTATTTGTGGTTTTTAAAATGTTATTTCCAGGCAGGCAACATGATAGCTCAGCCTGAAGCGTTGCTCAGATCCAGCCGTTGCAGGGAGCTGGAAGCAATGCCGTGGGTGTTTGTGTGTGTGGTGAAGAGGATTCACACCTGTGTCCATCCCAGCATGGCTTTGGGAGGTTCTGGGGGTCTAACAAAGCTGAGTCTTTCTCCTTTTAGCCACTCCATTGTCTAAAAGGGCTTGGTAGCATTCCTAGCATTTACCTGCAGAATGTTTTGTGTCCCATCATTGGCTTTCTGCTGAATTTGTTGAAGTGAGGGAAACCCATATGGTGGGGCCTTGCTGCACACTTGGAAAATGGGATTCCAACCAGGAGCCCTCCCATTGCTGCCTCAGCCGAGCCATTTTGTGCCCTGCTGCCGCACTATTAAAATAAGCACGAATTGAGAATTAGTGCAGCACAGTGGAAGGGACAGGCAAAACAAGTCCGAGGCTCCAAACAACAAATTATTCTTGAATCAAACATCTCATTAATGGCTGCAGTGTCGCCACTCTGCTTTGCATAATTAAGTTTCATGGGGCGTTACAATTAACAGTTGTGCCGCAATGTAGGTAGGAACAATCTCCCGTTTATTTACCCTGGCTGTATCTGAAAGTGCTGTGTGGTGAATAAGACGCATTTACAAGTAGATTAGGGTGCATTCTGGGTCATAAATTGAGTAAGGCTGTAATTGCTTTCCAACAAAGGAGAGCTGCAAATAAGACAGGCCGCCTCTCTTTTTTTTTTCCCCTCCTGAAACCCCTTTTTTCCTGTTGATGTGTCTGAAAATTCTCATCCCCAGCTAAATAACACAGTTATGGCATTGAAAACCTTGTAGAAGCTTTTTCAACTTGACAGCTCCTACTCTGTAATATTTCAAGGCACATTTTCCCCCTTCTTCTTCTCCCTTCTTGAGTCTCTGCTGCAGAGACTTGTTTTAAAACCACATATTCTGGCTTTGTATATTATCAGTTAAATATCCGCATGTGCATCCACGATGGGGAGGGAGAGAGGGGAGATGCTTGGGTTTCAGGCACTTGGAATTAACTGGGAAAGAAGCCAAAATGTCATTAGAAGCTCTCGGATACGGCAGAATGCGAAGCACCTCCAGTCTATATTCAGATAYGAAGCCAGGCCCAGGAATTAAACATTTATCAAGGCTGAGGGATTAAAGCCTGACCACAAATACTCTTCTTGGTGAAGGGCTTTCCCTGCGAGGAAGGAAGGATCCRGAGTGTTAGCAATGCCGATTGCAGGCTGTTGAGGAGCAGGAGAAGCTCTCTCCGCCTAGAAACTCTCTAGGCCAAATGAGCTTTTCTTGCTTCAAATATTTCTTAATCGTACTTTCTTATAGGATTATGAAGAGGCTGGTGGAGAATGTTAAAAAAAAAAAAATTGGGTTTTTTTCAGCCCTCATGAGTATTTCTCGGGTGGTTGGTAAGACTTGGAGCCGGAGTAGCTTAAAAAAGGGAGAGAAAGATTCAGCTCCCAACCAGATCTGTTCATCCTTATACACTTAAGGAAAAGCTGCCATTTCCTCCTAAAAACCCATTTGTCTTGCAAATTTCTATAATGAGCAGATTTTGGAATAAATACCATGTAATCTGCAGTGACAGTTCTCTCATTTCTTTTTTATTAGTTCAATCTTCTCAGCATCTGAAACACGTAGCAGCGGAGTCTCAGAAGAGGTTTAGGCAGCTCTGTGGGAGTTTTTTTAACACCTTGGCACACAACTCTGCCACTCACTCTCCCATGGCATCGCTCCCCTCTCCGTTACCTTCCATTTATTTATTCAATTGTGTGTTTTAGCAACATCTGTCCATAGCCCCAGGCACCCTTTTAGTCATTTAGAGTACACACAGCCATACATTATCCAGACGTGCCCCATCCCATCATTCTCAATTCCTACAACAGCCTATGGAGCAACAGCTGGATGGGCACAGCCTCCTTGCTTGGTTTTCCATGCTTCCAGATGCCTGTGGAAAAGAAGGAAAGCCTTCTCATTTATTTCCAATTAATATTTATCGTATCCATGAGGCAGATTTTTTGATTTGGGTTGGCAAAGATGGAATTTCTTTGTCCTAGAGAAGGTCAAACTGGTCTTTCTGCAATGAAAAGATGAATAGTTGTGTTTGCCCCATGTCTGTGGTSTTGCCTGTTGGGCTGGAGATCAGGTGGGACACCCCCACCTGGAAGGATGAATTGCTGCAGTTAGAGCTTGGGAAAGATGCATCCTGAGCAGCTTTTTCCCATGGAGCATGGAATTTGGGCTGATGTTGGAAATATTTGGTGGCATTACCTGCTTGAGACTGCAGAAATGGAAAGGTTGGTGTCAGACCTTGACCAAGGATGGGTGATTTTGCTGTTGGGAGAAAAATAATGTAAGAAAGAGCAGGAAACATCTCTCTGTAGGGGTTTAAATTTTGAGATGGGAAGAGGCAGCTCTTGCCTTGGAACTGAGGCCTGTTCTACGGGCTTAGGTAGGGGGGTTGGAAAAATCTGAGACTGTGAGAGGCAAATAAGAAAACAAACAGCTCATAGGATGGCCTTGTGACCCTGTGCCATTCAAGCTGACCTTTATAAAAGTGTATTAAAACCTGGAGTTTTCCCCTTTGTGTTTCCTGCAGTCTACAAGCGAATTACGAATTCCATCACTTTTTAAATGCGTTGCGTTAAAATACTTGGTGAACTTTAACTTTTTCTTCTTTTCCCTCCTAGGTAAGTGGCATTTACTGAATGTTGAAGTACTTGAAGGTCCAGAGCGGGGATGTAAAACATCCTTGCCCAGTTGAAGGTGACTTGTCAGGTAAACCCAAATCTTTTCCTCCTTTTTTTCACCCCATGTCCAACCCAAGCTGTTTCCTCTCTCTTTTGATGTTACTGAGGCAGGCTGATAAGCAGGGGAAGGGCGTGAAGGTGTGTGAGCTTCATTTCCAGTTCACTGCTTTGAGGAGCTGAGTTGCAGTTTGGATTGGCAGCTCTGACTGTCTCCCTCAGGGCTGAGCATCGCAGTGCAGCAAGGTGTGAGGTTCAAAATCCCCTGGAAAGGTGAAGCTGATGCTGAGCCACGCCGTGCTCAATCCAGCCGAGTATTTCAGCAATGCTGGAACTGTCACGGAGCCTGTTGCCATCACACAGTTTTGGAAAGCTTCAGAGCCGTGTTTCCAGAAAAATGATGCTTGTGCTTGCTCTCACCTCCCTCTGACCTTTCAAAGCATGGTGCCTGCCTCTGCAAAAAAACTGTCACGTGCCTGACTTTGAAATATTTCTCTCGTACAGTGATTTTCACACTCAATAGCAATTCAGAGCGATTTTCTCCCTCAAACCCTTTCAGCCCCAAACCCTCTGCGAGCTGGTATTTTCTTTGCTCAAAGAGTACCTCTTGTTTTCTACAGAGCCCCGAAAAGCCTGGGTGAGCCACAGCAAGAGCCACCCAGGTTTGGATGTGCTGAGCCAGGTCTCATGGTGTCGTATAACTCCCGGCAGCTCATTCCCTGTGTGTCACTTTTCCTGAGGTCGCTGTATTATCTCACCCTGGCAGATGCAGCGAGGTAGAAATACAAGGCTATTTGCAATGCAGTTTATTAAGACATGTTTTAGAGGTGGTTTGAGGGAGCACTGGCTGGAAATGTTAATCATCATCTCTGACAATGTATTGACCTGCCTTCTGCCTTACCCTGCTGCCTCGGGAGCCGGGGGGAGTGCGGGCTGGGATATCGGAGTGCTCCAGCCGTGCCTCCCCAGCCCCTCCTGCACTGCTGGCACATGGAGGAGAAACTTTTTGCCTGTTGAAAGACAGCTCGTGAGTGGGGAAGGCAAAGGAAAACAAGCATTTATTTTATTTATTTTTTTTCTTTTTTTTTTTTTTTTTGGAGCTGGTGGTTTTCTTGCTGGGAAGAGGGAGTAATCTGGCTTCTGTGGAAACAAATGATATTGCACGACTGCCTTGCTGCCTTCTCCTGCTCTGCCAGAAAAGGTGTCATTATTTTTCCCCTTTTGTTTTAGACTTCTGTGAACCAAAAGGGCTTGAGGATTTTAATGGTCTATCTCAAAGATTGAGAGGCCCTTTATATGTCAAGCCACAATCCCATCCTAGGCTGTACTGGCCTCTGTTTGATTTTATGAAGCTTATTTTGGATAGATGGTATTTTTATAGCTCCTGCCTTGCTTCACCGATGGCCATATTGATGTAGCGCTACAGGACAGGGCTAATAAATAGTTTATAAAACTGTAGGTTCATTCTCCCAAGTGATGTAGGGTTGTGTCTGAGCAGACTGCAAATCACCATCCCAGCAATGCCGAGCCTCTGCATGGCACAGCCCTGGGCACACCGTGGGGAGGGAGGGTTTGAAGCAAAGCACAGCTTGCTCCAGCTGAAACTGCTCCAAACTTCCCCTTGCAGTGATRCTTTGCCCCTGCAATGGATGGTGGAACAGTCAGCTGTTTGTTGGGTTCAGCAGCAGGAGCATCCCTGCCTTCATCCTGCCYGTGGGCCCTGTGAGGGTGCCATCACCTTGGGAAACTTTTCCTTAAGCTCCCTACAGCCAATCATATGATGTGACATTGCCATTAACAAAATTTGGCTGGGAGCACCTTCCCTCCTATATGGACCTTCCAAAGTCTTTGGGTGAAATGCCCTGAGTGATGCCAGTCTGGAGTGCAAGGTCACTTCAGTCACCTGAATGTGACCATGGTGTCAGTGAGGGCTGTACCTGTGGGCTTGGTAGGAGCTGGCTCAGACCCAGGKGAAGCCCTTGGGAAACTCCTACCCTGTTGTTTTACTCCTAAATGCTCATTTAAACAGTTGCCTTTGAGTCTGTTTTAAGTTTGAGGTCTGGTGTCTGCTTGGCCTGTTCTTCCTTCTCCAGAGATGTCTTTTTCCTTGTCCCTGGGAGCAATGTGTGTGTGAAAACCCTCAGCGGGCTGCTGGCATCAAAGGCTTTCTCCTGTTGCTTCCTTTAGGTATTAGAAATATGAGCCTCCCTCATTTCTCCYACTTTTCCAGTTTTACAATGCTCAGGATGAAAAGTCAATGAGGTTTAGTCTGCCTGGATGTTGGCGTTCCCAGTAATGGGATCCTAAAAGGGACATGAGGCATCATTATTATCCCATGTGGAAGCTGGGTTTGGTCTCTAGAAACAAAGAAATTGATTCAAAAAAGGGAAGGGAAGCAGTGAGGGTGGGAGATGTACCCACACACTTATACATTGATTTTTGCCATGCATCCCCTTCATGGTCTGGGCTTGCTTTGGAGGGGTCACTGGGCAGTAACTATCCAAAAGAGCTGTCCTGTCACCGCTAAGGACTTTATTCACTTGCAGATATAGCTCAGAAGGAGGAAAAAAAGCAAACCCAACTCCCAGCCTTCCCCGCACCCACTGTCCACACCCCGCCAGCATTTGGCAAATGAGAAAAAATTAAAGCCATATATTTTCCTGCTGTGCTCAGTTACCACGTTGTCCTTTTCTTTGGAAAGGAATTGCAGTTGGGAAGACATATGGAGGTGCTTGTTCTTCTTGTTGCCATGGGTATGTCTGTGGTGTCTTCAGACATGTGGCTCTGGGTGCCCAGTTTTGGCTTGGTMCCCTCAGCTCCACCACTGCCAGATGCTTGTCAGGGGGTTTAGGTCCATATTGCCAATTCCCTCCTTCTCTAAGATGCCTCTTGTACTATTTTAGGATAATTTTCCCTGTCAGCTCTATAATTTGAAGGTTAATTTGGATATTACTATTCTATTACTACTGCTCTGAGGCTCCTGTGCGGGCTGCTAGGATCACTCAGCAACTCGTGTGTCTTTAGGTGCCACAAGCCTGGCTTAGGGACACAAGCTGCTTCATCCAGGGGGATCTTAAAGCACCCATAGCCTCCAAAAATGTGAGGGAATGGCTAGGCAAGAACCAGAGCGACTCTGCAGAGATGATGCATCCAAAATGAAGATCTCCTGAAAGACCTCTTGGAGKAAGTTTGGGCTTTTGAGGAATAACTGGATAAGTGGGTGATAGAGATACAGCCACATGCAAAGATGTATTGTGTTTGATGCCAGCTTGCACAAGGAAAGGTGGAAAAAGACCCATGGGGCTGCTGTGTCTTTTAATTTGTTCCTTGAACCAGTCTAGGACAAATTGTCGTGTTGGTGTAGGAAACCTTAGGCTGTCCCTGCTTGTTTTGTTCCTCATTATAAGTACCTTACAGTTAACTTTAAAAGACTTCATTCTCCAGATAGCTCAGCTGAATGGCTTTTTTTTCCTTTAGTACCGAGCATAAAAGAGAAGTGCAGCCCTTCAAGCTCCACAGTGGAGTTCAATGAGAGAGAGATTGGGAGTCGATGCATTTATTAGAACCATTAGGGCAGAGGAATGTGCACGGATACATCGCCAGCTCCACACTTGGAACTGGCATTTTTTCCCTGGATTTAGATTGTTCTCAGKATTCCTGTGCTGATACAGGAAAGTCCCAGCATGGGATGATGAGATCAAGTGCACATTGGTAGCAAATGCAATTTGTAAAGCGTTGGTTGGATAAATGACATTGTGTATAAAAGAAATGTTGCAACACAGCCCTACTAATGCAGCCATGTGACACCAATTTAATGCATTTTCCCCATTAAGCTGCTTGTTCAAGACATCTTTCGACCATTTCGAGTGCAGCAGTGGTGTGTAAGGCCTCTATTTTCTGAGTATTACTCATTTTGCAGCTAACAGATGTCAGTGTCTATTTGTCCCTTATGGAAAAGTCCCTTTAAAGTTCAATAGGGATTAAATTTGTCAGGCTCTATAGAAACATAACAGGATTCTATGGAAATTACTCTGCAATCCTATAGAATGTAATAGATAATCTCCTCGTCTCTGGAGGTATTTTAACTCTTGCATAATTGCAGACCAGAATAGAAAATCTCCATTAAATTCAACGAGATGGTTCACAAAAATCCTATAGGAAAATGATAATTTTCTATTAAAATCACTAGGACTTTTTCATCAGCACGTTGGTATTCATAGAGAGGTTTTATTCATTTGCCAATCCTACTAAAAAGTGTTTTGTCAGGAGGCTGATACTTGCTTTGTTCTAGGGAACAGTGATTTGTGCATAAACGATGCTTATGTCCAATGCTCGTATAATTTATGGCGAGGCACTAAATTCCCTTTCAGAATAACTGGAGCAGGATGAGGCTTTAAGCCCTGCAGGGAGGTGAAAAAAAAAAAGAGATGTAGCCAGGGATTTGGAGAAGGGGTCTGTCTGTGAGGACCACCCTGCTATTGTGTTACACAGGTCACTGGAGCCCACAGCGGACCCAGGCAGGGTGTTGTGATCACGCACGGATGTGCCACAGTCACAAGCTTGTCCCTGTCATCTCCCTGGCTCCGGCGCTCCTTATCTAAAGTGTTCAGCCCAGGATGCTGCAAATTAATGTTGGATTGAAGCTCTGTTTCTGTGAAACTGCCCGTGGCTGGTTWGAATGGCTCTGCTGCCTCCTGCATCAGCAGGCTGGCTTTTCGTGGTGTGGCCTGGGTAGTGGGGAGCAGCCAAAATCCAGGGCTTTGCTCTTGGAGGTCACTGTTGCTGRTGGAGCTCAGCCAAGACACGGCTGGAGCAGTTAATTGTGGAGAGAAAGCTCTGCTTGGCTGTGGGGGGGTGCAAAAAGCCACCCCTTGAAAGGATCAGCCTCCTTTTCTCCAGCCTTGGTAGGTGCTGCTGTGCATGTTGATGAAGGCAAAGCACCCAGGTCAGCAGCGAAATGCTGCCTGCAGATGGATCATCACTGCTTGAGACACACACAGCGGCCACCCCATGAGGGAGCTTGCTCAGAGGAGGGGACATGGGGGTGGGTGATGCTCTGGGGAGCAGGTGGGGCTGTGCCCATAACCTCTCTGGGGGCGATGCAGGGAGGTGAGCGATGCTCTGCAGCCTGACACAGCAGCGTGATTGCTCTTCTTCTGCCCGTCCCTTGTGTAGGAGGATGAGTCATCTTGAGAAGGGAGTTGTTAACTCCTTGGGGGGTATTTACAAAGATAATTCTTCGAGGAAGGTTGCTTTGTTTTGGCAAGACGTGCTTAGAAGGACTTTCTTAAAAGGATGGTGCATTAACTCCAGCTGAACATCAGCTCCCTCGGTGGCATTGCAGAGGGGACAGTGTCTTGCTCTGTGGTTGTGGTGGCCTCAGCAAAGCCCAGCTAGCCCTGGGCTAAGGGTTAGTTTAGGTCTGAGATTCATTCAGAGGGCTTGCACTCAGCTTGCACCTAGCAAAACTTTGGGGCAGATCCCAAGGTTTTTTTCCATGGGTGAAACGTGTCACAGATGCCTCCCTCCCTGCAGTGGGGAACAGCTCAGGGAGAATGTCTGCATAGCAGGGCTGGGATCAGCTGATAGAGCTGAGAAGGTCCATGGCCAGGGGAAATTTAATGTCACAGGGCAGAGGTCAGGATGTGCCTCAGGATGGGGCGATGCCAGCAGAAGCCAGGAGCCAGCTCCGTCTTCCAGTGCCTGGGCTCCTTTGCACTTCCCTGGTGCCAACACTCACAGCTCAGACTATAAAAATCAATTGACACAACATATGTAATGGTCTCATTTACTGGCGAATAGAAATGTGTGTAAATCTGGCATTAAACATGAGTTTACACTGTTCCCCTTCTTGGGAGAGCAGTGATTGACGGCGCTGTGTAAATGACAGGAGTATGCCGGTAGAAGCTGGGAAACATTTACCCTTCGGAGAGCCATGTGTACATTGGAGGATTGCCTCGCCTCGCCAGGCGTTAAACACATCAGGAGGGATCACTTCTTGCACGGTTCCTTGCTGTTGCTTACAGTTAATACCTTTTGTGGCAAGAAGCAGTGTGCGGAGAAGCAACCCTGTCTTTCATAAAATATTCCCAGTGTTTTCGTCCCTCCTGAGCCATGCTGTTCCCTCCTAGAAGGTGCTGGAGCAAATGCTCCTGCAAACCCTTCGTGTAGCAGCAGGTATTCTTACTCCAGAGGCTGGGAGGCTGCCTGGGTGAGTAGGGGCTGGCTTCTCTTGCTGTGCCTGTTAGCCAGCTAGTCCGAGAGAAAATTCAATAACAGCCATTTGAGATTAAATTCTGAGCACTTGAGCAATCTAAAGCCAGCRAGGAGTCGGTTCTCAGCAGTCAGTCAAATGGTCTGGGCTGTCATCTTATTAGAGGGAAAGAGAAACTTTGATTTAACCCCAGACCCTTAATTTTCAATAATGCTTCCTGATTCCCACTAGCTGTTACCATTTCATGAAATCTTTGGGTTCTAAAATTTGTGACTTGTGCTCACAGTTTGGACTTCCCAGGGAATTTTCTTTGACAGGAGGATCCGTACAAATCAATTAATGGAAGCAGGGGTGGAGAGCAGTGGGTTCTGTGGGCGTTGGATACTGGAGCAAACTCTCTGGGATGAAAGACAGAGGAGTTGCCATTTGCAGTGTCAATGGATAATGGTGCAGAAAGGGAAAAAACAGCCTAAATCTCAGAACTTGATAAAAAACCTGACTACAGTTCTTCCCAGCTCCATGGGTTTTACAGCTTTGAGTCCTGGTGTGGATTTAACTTCCCCCTGTCCCTTCCTGCTCYTCCTGTGCTGTGTTCAACTGCTGCCATCTGATCACAGCCTTCCAAAATATTGGAAATTAATTGGAAGCTTAAATACTACTTCGGCCTTTTACTTTGCTCCAGACTGAGTGAAGTAAAGGTTTTATCTCATCAGAAGGACATCTTCCTGAAGAAGGGGAAGTTGTTCTTTTTCCGCTGGAATCCATTTTCCTTTTAATTGCGCAAAACCCCGGCCCCTTGCCAAACGTAAGAATCAGCCACCAGCCTTTTATTTATGTAACTATACATTTATTTATATTATTGCAACTTCCCACCTTCTGGCTGAGGATGTTTTTTACCCTTGGAGGCGAGCTTGAAAAGTAATCCTGGGTGCTCTCTCCACGTTTCTCCTGTGCCTGGGAGCCGCACGGGCAGGCAGCGCAGAGGTGTGAATTAGATTTCGGTGTCGCAGCACAGGAGTTCTGGCTATGCCACCTTCCCTCTTCAATGCAATCCTTCCCCAGCTCCTCTCACCTCCTTCCCTGCTATTCTCCCTGCATTTATTGCCTTCATTTCCATAGCTCGTCCGGGGCTGCATTCTCCTAGCCCGCTCCCCTGTAATGTGTGACCCAGATAACGCTTTCTTTCCGGACAAAGCCATAAACAATGGAATCCCTGACAATGTGCTCAGCTGCTGCTCCACACTGAGTGGGGCTTGGATTTAGCATCAGGGAAATATTCTCTCGRAACCAGATTATCTCAGGTACTCCATGCCCCCTATTACCATAGGATCTGAGCACCTTGCAGCTTTTGAAGACGCTTATTTTCCCGTTAACCCTGTGGCGTTATCCTTTTTTATAAAAGGCTGGGGGCTGAATCATCAGGAGCATAAGGAAAGCTCTGGGCWCAGGGCCTGGAGTGGCTCTTTTGGTAGGATTGCATTGATTTTTGGATACTTAAGCTGGGATGAATTACAGAGGCGGCTGGGCTGAGTAAGGTGCTGTGGAGYACTAACATCAGGACTATTTTGTGCTGTGCCCCTGCCATCATTTTCCTGTCACTAGGAAAAGCTGATATTCCCTCCCCAGCTGGTGGAAATCAATAAAGCCCAGCTCCATTGACATCCATGCAATTGCCCCATGTCTGTGAAAATCTGAGACCTTTCGGAAGCTCCAGAGTCCCTTAAAAATCACGTTCTCATTCCTGATGGGAAATGACCATGTCCTCGTTGGTCCCATGCACTGCAGATGTGCTTCCCCCACCTTTGCAGGGACAATAATTTACAGTACCATGCTGCTTCCTTTATCTCCATTTATACTCTCTTAATGTGGTTGGGAATCCACAAATTCCCTTTTACGCTGTTCTGAACGAAACCTACTAAACCTTAATCATGGTTTGGGGAGTAGTAATTCTTTCTTTTATATGGCTCTCTTTTATTTTCTCTTATATAATTTTTTCCTTTAAGAAAAGATCATTAATCCATGTTTCTGAGCCTTCCCATCAATCTATAATTGAATCATATAAAAAAGACTTGATTTTACATCCGTATAAGAAAGAATTCAATTCTCCTTAATGCCTGTAGATTTATAGGTCTAAATTTCCAGATTTCTCTTAATTTTATTTTACTTTTAATAACCCAGCTTGTCTGGACTTATCTAAATTATTAGTGAACCTGAATGTGCTGTGATCTGAGGATATCAGTTATCTTTTCYGCAGAGGAAGAGCCAAAAGCTGAACAGGCCTATCTCCCCGGGAAAACAAAACCACTTCTGAGAGCTGCCTAACCTTGGTGTGCTGGGAAGCCCCTGTCGCCGGTGCCTTCAAAAGGTGCTCGCTTAATTGTWGCATTTTTAACACCGTCTTGCCCTGCAGGTCTTTCCCTTCTCAAGTCTCACCTCTCCCTTTAAAGCACAAAGGGAGCAGCACAAAGTGAGCACGTCGTGCCTTGCTGGCTTGTGGGGCTGGGAGGAGAAACTCTGCTTTTCCAGCCCCGTCTCTGCCACCAGAGTTGCTTTTAAACCTGGGCTGAGTTGTTGCTGTTGCCTYGTTCAAGGCATCTTCTCTGTTTAATGCACCCTTGGATGGGTTATACCTGCTGGAGGTGGGTACCTGGTGCTGCTCCCAGTCCAGATTTTGGATGAATGCAGCTTTCAACACAGTTTTAGCACATTCAGAGGGATTTGTTTTGTGCCTGCATTGATGGGAAAGGGAGAGAGTGACGACTTAATTTCACTTTATGTCTTGGAGTCCTGTGCCAGACTCCTCTGAGCTGCAAAACACCACTGGGTTTTTTATTGTGATGTTGGGGTCCAGCTGGACTCTCTGGGAGTGTAAGGCCTGCAGGGATGCAATGGCTTTTGCTAATTTCATAGTGCTCCTAAAAAATATATGGGGCTTGGATTGATGGAAAACCTCCAGTGCTGTTGGGGTTGTACCCTGAGAGCTCAGGTGGCACTGCTTTTAAAGCTAAATGATGTCAACTGAAATGTGATGGACTTTGATTGTCCTTGTGGTGCCTTCCAACTCAGGATATTCTGTGATTCCAAAGCAGCTTTTCCCTCACTGACATCCCATCTCGGAGTTGCTCAGGCATCCTGCAGATCTGGCTGCTTCACCTTCTCCTTCCTCCTCCTCCCTGCAGCACAGGAGAAGACAAAGGCAGGTAATTGTGCTGTCTCTGCACACAGCAAATTCCAGCTGGGGTGTCCATTTTAAGCACTGCTTGGAGCCTTGACAGTGACATGTGTGTGGGAAATTGCTCTGAATTCCTCCAGCCTCCACTGTGTTTAACTCCTGGAAAAGGTGTTTGGAAAAGCAGCAAGTCTGATATTTGCTCTGAGTTTCTTGCACTGGGAAGAGGAGCAAATCCCAGGTTTTGCTGCCCGTGTATTTACCAGCCTCAATCCCTGCCTTTCCTGCAGGCTCCCAGTCCCATCTGTTCAAGCTTTCTTGCACTGATGTGCTTTTTCTCTATTTTCCTGCCATGCCTGTGCTGCAGATTCCCCCTCTCTAAATGAGACTCRGGATCTGTTCTGTGCTCTCCTCCCAGCCATCCCCGCTCCCTTTCCCTCCCTCTGTGCATTCCCTCCCCTCCCTCCTTGGCCAGCMAGGGAAGGCTGGTGTTGAAAGAAGGGATTTTGGGGTGCTCAAGAGATGGGAGGATCACGAGTCATTATTTGGGTTGGTCAGTCCTCTGGAACCTCCTTAAAATGGAGCTCCAAAGCAGGATTAAAATCCTGGGTGAATTTCCCCTCAGACTGACCCCTTCTGGGGCTGGTGTGCAGGTTCCAAAATATCCTAAGGGTTCCCTGGCTCCCAGTATTGTGTTACTAGGAAATCTCCTGGGTCTGTTGGAGCACTTGGAGGTAAAACTGCTGCTTGGAATGGCTGCAGACAGATTTGTGCTCCTTTTCATTTTATTCGTTACTTTTTCTTCCTCCATTCTCCTYGTTGCTTTCTGAGTTTCAGATGGATTATCCAGATTGCAGAGCCCAAACCTTGCCTGCCTGCCAGGTCCTTCTGTTCCCTTACAGTTCATTTCTTACAGCCAGTGTTGCAACCCCTWCTTTTTGTGGGGGTTTGAAGGTGCAGGAGCAGCTCTGTACACCCAGTGGGYCAGGGCTGTGGTCACCTCCAGGACACCAGTTTGTCCCAGCAAGTCCTCTTCTYGTTGGGAAGGATTTTTTGGCTTTGCAGGAGCCACTGGGGTGGTTTTGTAGGTTTCTTGTAAGGGGTGTCTCATGCAGGGATGTCTGTGCTGCTTCCCCCAGCACAGTCTCAGGGTTTCTCYCTCCTGCTGGGCCCTTCCAGGGTTGTCCTTGGAATTTGTCTGTCTGCAGCCATTCCTGAGCTTGCTTTCTACATGCCCTCATTCTCTTTGGAGAGCTCTAGGAAACAAGGTGGCTTTGKATGGTGTCTGTAAAGGTAGAAAAGGAAGGGAATAAAGGGGTAAATCTATCCCAAAGTAACTTTATGTCCTCTTGTCCATCCTGATGGCAAACTGCTCTTGCCAGAGGCTGCCAGGAGACCCCTGGCACATGGGAGTCTCATTGCTCCCCATGAGTAATTTCTCCTGGATGTCTTTTTGAAATTTACAGGTTGGGAGACACTGGGTGATGTGGCAGTGAGGGGAAAAGAAAAAAAATAAGAGTATTTTTTTCCCCCCCTTCATTTTGGAGGTAGGTTCAGGAGTCTGGGAGCATGATTCCTCCCTTGAGGAGTTCACTCTCCAGCTCTCTCTTTCGACTTAGCACACAGGGAATGTTTTCTTTCCTTGGAAGAGAACAGACATAACCATTTTCTTTCTGTATTGATTAAAACCAACAAACATCCTTGAGTGATTTTTGTGCTTCCTCAGGTGGAGGGAGAGAACAAAACCCAGGTCTTTGTTTGCTCATCAGCATCGTGAGGCTTTGCTCTGGCTGCTAGCAGTGCTGGGAAGGAAGAGCATTTCATCACTGCTGCCACTGGGACCCACCAAAAAGGACCAAAGAGTGTCTGCTCTGTGTTATAAAAAAATAAAATTACTTTCCTGGCTGAGATCAGAGGGGTCAAAAAGGAAATGCCTTTGGCCAGTCTGGGAATATAAGATCTGGTTTTCAGTTCCAGAACACTGGGCAGGTCTATTTGATCTTGGCCTGCCTCAGTTTCCCCCTCAGCAAACYGTGGTGTGCTCATCCCAGCACTTAACCTTGTGCTTTGTACCTGGGGATGAATCTGCTTGTAAAATGCACCTGAAATGCATAATAGGCAGATGGATGTGAATTAGAGAACAACAGCTTTTCACTGTCTGCATCTTCAACTCCAGGTGATGTCCCTGGGGACTTCACCATGGCTGTGAGCCAGGTTTGGGGTCCCAGCCCACGAGGTGCCCTTTGGGACCCCATGYAGATGAGCACAGGTGTTAAATACTTCCTGTGATCCCACAGCCCTGGCTCGCTGGTGTTCCTGGGGATGATGGATGACTCCTGGACAGCTGAGATTCTTTGAAATGTTCTGCTGGCTGTCAAGCCTGTCTCTTTCCCTGTCCATCCATCTCCTCAGAATAACTGTGTTCTGCAGTTCCATGCACACGTGTTCTGCTKCTCCGTGGGGAGATCCTGGAGTGGGATAACTGCAGGACTGCACGGATTAAGTTATTAAAAGCGGCGTTTGTGATGTTTTTTCCTCCTGAGCGTCTCAGAGCAATTTGCTGAGGTTGCTTTTACACATGGGAAAAGTGAGGCAAAGCCCAAAATTGTGCAGTGAGTCAGGAGCAATTTGGAAATGGAACCTGAGCATTCTGCTGTCCAGGGTTGTGCTYCTTCCTAGGGCTCAGAAGAGCAAAATGTGCTTCGGAGTTCAGTAAAGAGGCGTGTGGTGGGCCCTGGGGGGAGGCTGGAAGCTGCAAGATGACTGAATCAGTCATCATGTCTGAGCACTGATTCTGGCTCCATCCTCCTCCTCTTGCTGCATTTCTCTCGTTTGTGCTACCCCTCTGGGAGTCCAGCTAAGGATGGAAGAAATTGCCTGGAAAAGCCATCAGCCCACGTCTAATTCCCTTCTGAATTGATGTTTCAGGCTCTGAGAGTTTGTATTAAGCCTGCAACTTTTGAATAACAATTTTGTTTTCCATTTGGAGTTGGTTCTCCCAGCTCAGAAGGCTCTTGTGGCACACCTAGGAACATATCCCACATTTCAGCTTGGTTTCCCTGCTCTGGTTGTCTGGAGAAACTTTTCTAGGTGTTAAGACATGGGGTTGTCCTCTCCTGCCAGCCTTTGCTTTCCTGGCACTTCTCAGGAGCAGCAGCTCCTGGTGGGCAGCAGCTTWGTCTGCTGCTGAGGTGAAAGCACAAAAAGGACCAGGGCTCCTCATCTCTGCTCCACACAAGTCCCTCAAGATATTCACCTGCCCCAAAAATGTAACAATTAGGCTGGAAGTGTTARTATTAAATATGGTGAGGAAAGTAGCAGCCTTGATTTCACAGACCACTGGGTACTTTTAGTTTACGTCTAGGTTGAGTTCTTTGGTTTGTGTCTTATTTGGGCAACTTTGCATGAGCAAAGCTGGGCAAGAGAGTTTCTCTGTGCTGTGGTTTACTTGCCAAAAATTCTGAATATATGGAGATTGTAGAAATCATTATTCTCCCTTTGAAATCGTGTTTTTTAATGGTTGGGAATATCTGGGGTTCCAGCCAGGACAGAGCTGGGGATCTGCAGCATTCTCCATCACCTTTTCTTGCTCTTTCAACTGGAGGTGTTGAGCCTCCCCTTCCTCGCTTGGGGTGACGTCTGCACTTTAATTAGCAACTGCCACTTCCCTTGCAGGAAAGTCCYGGAGAGTTTCATGGCAATGATATTAATGAACGTCTGTGGAAGTTGTTCCCGAAACATATGGCAATGAATATTTCTGTTGGGTTTGTCTTGCTGTCCCACTGAATGCTGTGCTGGGGGAATGCTTCCCCGGTTTGCTTTGAAAGTCAAACACTTGTGCAGTCTGTAATGTCTGCACGATTTTTCCATAAAGATGAAAGGTGTGAAGGAAAAGAAAATTATCATTGATGCTTAATTATTGCTTGGTTTTAATGACAGAGCACCAAAGAATAAMRTTTTTGCCTTCTGCTCCCTCTCTASCTCCTCATACAAGAATTCAGGGTCCTCTGTCATTTTCAGAGCTCCCATGAACCCCACAGATTACCCCAAACACAGGGATAACCCAAACCAGCTTGGGTTTGGCCCTATTGTGGTGTAACTTTTGGGGTGAACCATTCCCCGTGACATTTGTTCTTCCCTTTCCCTCCAGACCCCAGTGCAGAGCAGAAGCCCCAGCACAGCAGGATTTTCCCTGTTGTGGTGGCACAGGAAGAGTTATTTCCATGCAAACAGCCACTGTCTCCTGGCATTGCTGTTGTGGTCTTTTGTCCAGGAGCTAAACTGCAGGGTTTTGCTGCATTATAGTCAGGGTCTGACCCAAGCCCTGGGGACACCAAGGGGTCCTGCAGAGGCAATGCCTGGGAGAGAGCATGGGAGGGACACCTGGCAGCCAGGGCACGTCCCACAAGTTTGTGCTATCCCAGGTCTTACTGTGRGTAGAGCCACATCCCTGGTGATCTTGTGTTGCAAATCCAAAGGAAATGGATTTTCTGTCCCTTTTTGGGCTGCTGAGCAGTGGAGAGCTTCATTTGGAAACACTGTGATGGGAAGCTTGTTCCAGAGGCTTGAGTTTCTCCTGAGCTGCTGTGAAACATTTGGGTCCCAGGAGCGTGAGTCTGTGTGACACTAACCAGGCTGCTGGCCTCTAGAACCCAAATATTTAACTTTTCAACAGCCCTATAGCACTTTCCTGCAAGTCAAAAACTCCTTTAACTATGGTTTAAGGTCCATCATCTGTTGGCTGATGAGCCCTGCATGCATCACAGGATTCAGTGGGCATATTCAGACCCATAATTGCAGCCTCTGGTGGGATCCTCTCACTCCTCCTTTATCTGGGATCTCTCTGYGCTGACATCCCCAGCCTGCATAAAGATTTAGCAGGGAAAAAGCTGTTCCCTGTGCACCAAGCCCACTGCTGAAAGATGTTGTGTAAGCGACTTGGCGAGCAAATAACTTTTGCATTTAGACTGTAATTGGCTTTAAATTCCAAAGGTCCATTGCTAATGATATTCAGAGCACTTTAATTAAAGGGACACTGTCAAGTACTTCCTTTATAGTTTTCCTTTCGCGCGTACTCTCGGTTGTAATACCAATTTTTTTTTCTTTTTTTTGTAAGCTTGAAGGTAATAATTAAAGTAATTCTCTGCTGATTTTGTCCTTTTCTATTTGGCAAACTTTGATCCATTATTATTTTTCAATGGAGATGAGATTAACACGGCCACTTTTGTTCCTCGATCGTTCCGGTTCAATACGGCCCCGGATTGCGCTGGGATCTCGCCGCCCTCGTGCCGGTGGCATTGCTTGGTGGTGACATTGATGCTGCTTTGGGGAGGGCGGTGACATTGATGCAGCTTTGAGGGAGCTGCTGAGGCAGCTGCAGGAGCTCGTGCTCCACCTTAAAGAGTCTCTGAGCTGTCTGATCCACTGTCGGGAAGAACCCGAATCCGTGGTGAAAATGTGGGGTTTAGAAYTGCTCAAAGTGAAATGAAGATAACCCTCCCCCTCACTAGGAAAGCCCATCTTTTGTATATGTAACAGTATTTTCTGATGGAAGAAAATGTATTTGCAAGGTGTCGGCTCATAAAAGAAGCCATCTCATGATCTAAGTTACAAAGACACTCAGCTCTAAGCTGTCTCTTCAGTTTTCAACTCCAGACTTAAATTGGGGATGAATAATTTGTCTAGGACTTCAAACTCCCTGGCTTTCCTGCTTGTTAAAGGGGAATAAACAGGGCTGAGGGATGGCAGCTGCCTGGCCTACAGTGAGGGGCTGCTGCAGCAGCTCCTCCTGCTCTGTGTTCTTCCCTCTCCACACATCTGTGGCACAGAGTGGGGGATGCTTGTCCTGCCCATGCCCTTTTCCACAAAAGTGCTGCCTTGAGCAAAACTGTGCTTGGGGTGTGAACATGAACCCACTCAGGGTGTGGGTGGGATGGAGCAGGAATGTTTTGCCTGTTCCAGACAGCAATGTGCCTCTCATTAGCCTTGGGACCCATGAGATGGGTCAGGAGGGAAACACTGACTGACCAAAACTCGTCTGCATTCACCAGCYGCTCTTTAGTCTTCCCTGGAGCAGCCAAGTGTGGAGAGGGCTATTTAGATCTGAGAGGATAAGGCAATAACCATTTTAAGAAAGATATTCGCGGTGGGTCAAATTTTAAACAATGACAGTGTTTCCACATGGCAGCCTCTGCCAATTATTGCTTGTAATTGCTTTCCCTCCGGTGCTGCCTTTGCCCTTTCTCTTTTACAGGAGCTGCTGTCCCCTGTCCACCCCACAAAGCTTTCTCCCACCTTCTGCTGGGCTGGAGCACGTTTGCAAGTTTTTTTTCAGACACTGTAAATGGCTCGATTGCATCTAGAGGGATAAAGGGTTCCTGCTTTTCCTGAAKCCTCAGTTATTTGTCAGCTGGTTACTGCAGCAGCAGTGAATTCACTCAAGGTGCATGTTGAGGTATAGCTGAGGTCTGAGTTGAGGGAACCAGCAGCTTGTGCTGTCCAGGCAGGGACTGAAGGTGCCAGGTGATGTGTCTCAGGGGGTCAGGGCTTTCTGGAGAGTCCTGTGGCACCATGGATAGGGAGGAGTGCTAGGTGTCCTGGTGTTGTGGGTGAGCACACAGATCCTCACTCTGGTCATGCCAGAGGAGTATTTATGACAGTATTTATGAACCTACACCAGGACAAGCCATGTGGGTTTTGGATTGGGCTGTAAACACCCACAGCACCCTCTCTGAATCCAGCACTGCCAGGTTTGGGAATGCTTCCCTTGGTGGGTGAAGTGACAACCTGCCTCTGTCCTCTGCTGAGCCACCAGCCCTCGAGGCCATGCTCCCGTTTAGCCCATTAAAACTGGCTCTCATTTACCCTGCTGAATCAATTTCTGAGTCTTTAAATGGTACCTTCCTTGTGCTAATCATACAATAGGACTACTAATGAATGTCTCAATTATTTAATGTTTGAATYGAGCAATTATTTTCTTGAGGTAGCAAATTGAAGTTTTCAGGAGGAAAAATACCATCTCACCACCCCCCCCCCTTTTTTTACTGCTACATAATTAAGTAATTGTATAGCCAGTGATTTAATAGCTGCAAGATCAGGAGTGACATATTTTATTCATTTTAAGCAGGACTGTTTCTCATTTCTCCTCTTTCTGCCTAGGAGGAGCCCTTASCAGCCTCTGGGAAGGCTGGGGAAAAGCTGCAAAGCTTTACCCTTGCCTCTGTTGCGTTTCTTTCTGTGTTTAAAGATTTTTCTCTTCTGTGCTGAGCTGCTTCTGCCACTGGCTGCCAGCGGGTGCTTTCCCTGGAGTCCTTGGAGGGCTGTTTGGAGGATGGATTTGCTGCCTGTCACCACCATCAGCTCGTGTCCCACCCTGTCCATGCGCTGTGTCTGATGCACTTGGGTGCTCCCGTGTTTTTGGGGGCATATTTAGAGGGAGGAGAAGAGCTGAGGCGCTGACTATTGTTCAGCTGGGAGCTGTTGCTGCACCAGTGGTGGCAGGAGGCCTCCAGGGAGTGCCCTGGCCAGGGGATTTATCTCCCTTTGGAGCAGACACGCGGCCCTGGCGCAGAGCGTTTGTCACACATCATCCCCGTCGCGCTGTYGCAGAGACACGCGGAGTGACAGTTGCGCTGGTGGAAACCTCTCTGCTTGTTTTAAATAAATAAAGAAGTTAATCACTAGGGAATTACCGTGCTCAGATGTTGAGACATCCTGGGGATGAAAAGAAGTGTCTAAGGAACAAGAATATTTAGTGTCGACTGAGCGTCTACCTGAATTCCCCTTATTTGTGTGCGTGTCAGCTGTACAGGGGTGTCTGTGCTGGAGAGCAGAGGGGCTGGGTGGTTGTCTGGACAAATAATTCACCTTTCCTGCTTGTTTTTCATCCACTGATGGRCAGACCGTGGTCCCTTCAGAGCCAGTTGCTGTAATTTCTGCTAGTGGGACTTATCTGTAGCTTGGTTGTAGGTACCTGCTTGGGAGCAGAGACTTTTGTAGCCGTAAAATGCCCTGATAAAAAATGGATGATGTGTGATATCCTTGTTCTCCTGCCAGAGCCAGAATCCCGGGCAGGCTGTGATTGCTCCCTCCTTGGATGAATGCAGCGTTAAGCTGTGCTCCTGGCGTGAGCGTTCATGACCATGAAGCTGAAATGGGCCTTCCTTGGCACCATCCTCCCGATTTCCGACAAGTTCCCAACAGCACGGCTTGGTGAGAGCGCTGGCAGAGAGGGAGCACAAATGTGCTGTGAATAGGCATCAGCGGGAATTCATTAACAGGACCTAATTAGCAAATTCTAAGTGGCAGCGCCGGGCTGAGAAGCGGGGCCGGTCCAATCCAGTCACGGTGAGCATCCCATCAGCCGGGTGGGGATCCAGGAGCACGCACCGTGCCCTCTGGAAAAAGCCACTTTGGGAGGAATGAGGTGTGACCTGCGGCGACRCATCCCCCGCGCCGCCGGCAGGGACAGAGCCGCTGTCTCCCGTGACAGGGTTAAACTCCTGTGACGGTGAGTGATTGCTCGCCAGATGACAAACGAGCCCAGGGCTGCCGTGGCATTGCAAGTAGTTTTTCAAGGGCTCGGTCTTTYGTTAAAGAAATAGTGACTTGTAATTATTTAGTTAAAACTTTGCATCAGGGGCTGCTGCTTCTGCAGCATCATGTGTCTCTCTCCAGCATCACCTTCCCCACTCTGTTGGAAGCCCCCTTAGATAAACCTTGGTGGCCTCACCGCCAACGCCTGGGGGTGACACAGACCTGAGAGGTGGTGGCCACCCTTAAACCCAAGCAGGAGTGTTGGTGATCTCTTCACAGCCTTTCCCAGGTAGTTTCAGCTGCTGCTTTCTGGTGTCCTTATTTAACACGCACATTGTAATTAAGAAGAATTTCCTGTACTCCTCTGGGGCTCGTGAGAAATTTGAGAGCTGGAGGGTTTTATGTGTTATGTTAACATGCTTGTTAAAAAGGAGAGGTCTCCTCAGTGGAGCTGAATGGACCCCAGGTACCAGCTGGGACAGCTGTAATGTTGGAGGACCTTTGGGAAACACAAATGTGGGATGGATTTGTGTGTGCAGGAGTGACTGCCAGTGGAAAAGGAGGTGGGGAGGTCAGGATCCTTYACTTTGGGTTTGATGAGTGAGCTCAGGAGGCCACATCCAGCATGTGGGTTGGCTTTACCCCATGCCATCCAGCAGGGTGGCTCACCTTCATGGCTGGCACTGAATTTGGAGACACCTGGTGGATGCTAAATGTCCTGGCTCTCCATTCCTGGTTATCCTGGACCACTGGGCCACATGCACAGCAAACCTTCCCTTAAAAACCATTGAAATCATTCTGCAGTCTGGGCATGGCTCTATTCCTCTACCTGAAGGAGTTTAGCTGGTCAGTTTGGTGGCTGCAGGCATGGCCACAGCACCACAGTGATGGCCTTTGCTTCCCAAAGCCTCCTGAGAAGTTTCTGGCTGGGAATTCAGCCCATCCAGGCGCTTGTTGTGAGCTCTCTGGCCCTGGGGACACCTGAGCTGTGGAGTTTTGGAGCTTGTCTAGGAGGGTGCAGATGTCCTGCTGGGCCAGGCACTGTGCTGGTGGCCTGGGGCTTTTCTTTAGCTGGAAACTTTTAGAGTCAGTCAACACAGGCAGATGTGGAATCACAGAATTGTTCAGGYTGGAAAAGACCTTTAAGATGMTCAAGTCCCACCACCMCCAAGTTCACCATTAAACCATGTCCTCAAGTGCCACATSCACATGGGTTTTTTTAACACTTCCAGGGACATTGACTCCACCACCYCCCYGGGCAACCTGTTCCAATTTTRCAACTCTTTCTGTGGAGAAATTTTCCTAACATCCATTGTAAACCTCCCTTGATGCAATTTGAGGCATTTCCTCGTCTGTCACTTGTTACCTGGGAGCAGAGCCCAACACCCACCTGGCTCCATACTCCTTTCAGGAAGTTCTGGAGAGCAWTAAGGTCTCCCCTGATCCTCCTTTTCTCCAGGCTAAATTGCAGCTGAAATCTCAGCACATTGCTAATRTTTGGGCAGAGGAAGGGGCTGTTTTTTCCCTTAAGTATCAGCTTGCTTAGGTTTTATTTTTCCTTTCTTTTTAGTTCAGCTTTCCACAGCAGTTATTGACAGCGTTAGGAGCTACCCAGGGATCAGGTAGGAAAGAGAACTGTGGTGAGGCTTCACCTGGGACCAGTCTGCCCTCCCCTCGTGGTTCTGCTGCTGCAGTTGCGTACAGCTGTGTGCAGCTGTGCTTCTGCACCGCAGCCCCAAGACCCCGTTGTGCTGCCAGCAGGGCTCCCACAGCTGCGCTGTGATGGTGACAAAGCCTGGATTTATGCGTTGTGACTTCCCCTGACCTCTTCTGCAATTGGTTCTTGCCTCTTGGCTATGAGTGACCCCGTCCCCAGCACCTCCCTGAGCGCCTCTGCCGCCGCCAGCGCCGCGCGAGTGCCRGAGTGTCCCCAGCCATAACCGTTACCAGATGTTCACACGTCTGGAGGTGCCATCGCCAGGGCCCCATCCCTCATGCCTCATTTCATAAGGAACAGTCGTATTTTGCAAAGTTCACTCCACTCCCTGGATCTCTGTGGTCTCACTATGCTGTGCACTCTCATGTTCCAGCAGCCGCTCCCTGCGGTGGGGCACTGGGATGTGCACTGGGAGCATCCAGCTGTGCTGGGAGCATCCAGCTGTGCTCATTGGCTCTGTTTTGGGTGTCTGAGTGGTGGTTTAGTGGGGCCTGTCAGAGGGACAGGCTGCAGTGACTTTGCTCCATAGGGAGCAGTCTGTGGTGACRGCACTGGGCACAACGGGCAGTGCCCGGGTGGGCAGAGGTGACCTGGGCAGGGAAAGAAAGAACAGCCTGGAAATCCACTCTGGTGCCAAAGAAAAAAGCAACACRTGTTTTTAAACATTCCCCACATGCAAGGCTTTTGCTTGCCTGTGTCACAGTGATCTCAATTTAAACCCTAAATAGATGTGAGTTAAATRACTTCTTGGAGYTGTCATTAAAGGCTCCTTCTCAGGTTTGTTTCTGTTTCTCCCTGAAGGTGAAAGCTGCAGGAGTCCCCAGTTATCTTAAATTCACCTTGAGTGTTTTTGGCTGCAAACTTGTGGTGTTTGGCTTCGTAGGGATGATAAAATCTAAGATTTCACTTGTGAAGGCTTCACTCTGCTGAAAATCCCTGTTGAATGAGGAGTGTGGGATCAGACCCCTCATTTAGATCAATGGTTCAGGAAGGAAAAAAAAAAATGAGATGAACTTGGAGCCTGTGAAGAAAACCTGGCTGGGGGAGGAGGGAGGAGGGGGAGAGCTGAGTTAATGGAAGAGAGATATCTCCAGCCTGGAAATGGATGAAGGGAAAGGGAACGTATCTCACTTCGTCCTCCTGGGATTAATTTTGAATATCAAACGCTTGATCTCGAGCCGTTCCTCAGGCAGCCGGTCATGTTTCTGTGAAAGCTGTATTTTGAAAAGAATTTTTCTGATGCTTTAAAACACAGGAAAGCAAAGCAAATGACCTTATCCTGCTTTGCATTATGTCACACTCGATGATATTCTTTTGCAGTACTTGCAGATAGCTTGACACATCGAGGCAGACAGCCCCTTATTATTAAATCTGTTTGCAAATGTGCTCAGATTGCCCTTCACATCCACCCCTGGTTATGAGCGGTGGCAGCCCGTGGCTGCAAATCCAGGTCCCCACAAACACCCACTTTCTCCCCGCCTCCCCACCGAAAYTGTCAACACTTTAGGAATTAATAAAGTGTCCTATGAGAAAAGGAAAGGGATGGAGGGATCCTGGCAGGGATGAAGGGTTGTGCATCCTTCCTGTGGTTCTCCTCCTGCACGGCTCTCTGGGCTCCACACTGAGCTGCTGACCTCAGGAATGTTGCTGTGAGTGGCACAGAGGGACCCGGTCCCTGTTCAGCTGTGTCATGTCTCCCCCCGGGTCACATCAGGCCAGCAGTGCCGCTGCTTTCTGCGCTGGGTGAAAGCTGAATCAATAGTGCCTCACGCTGCTGAGCCGGGCTATTGCTGCAGCAAGGCATGCAGTCCTCTGCGTGCTGCAAGGACCCTGCTTCCCTGCAGGAGAGAAGCAGAAAGCACTGACAAACAGACGGCCAGGGGGAGAGGGATGAGAACAAGTTGGCGTTTAAACCCTGAGTGGTGATGTGGCTCCTTGCTGTGCCTGCCCTGGGGGTACCTGCTTTTCCAGCTGGAACTTTCCTGTCCATTGAAACACCATCAGCATCTTTTCCTCTGGGGTTACTCGGAGAAAAGCCTCACTGTTTATTCTGATTTCCAGCCTTTCCCTGGTAAACCCTCTGTGCAAAGCACCCCTGCTGTCAGCATCACCTAATTTACCTCCAGCTGTGGCAGGGAYACAGGGATGCTTGGATTCCTCAGGAGCTTGGGGGAAAAGTTCTCCCAAGAGAAAACTGAGGGAGAATTTTCTTTTCTGAATACAAGCCATTGGTAATTGGCCTCAAAGATCTATAAGGATCTGTCAGTAAATAAATACCAGGCTGGCCAAAACCACAAATAGGTCAGACTCCCAGAGGTTTTTATTTATCCTCTATTCAGATCCTAATGGATTTATATCCTRCAAAGAGGTCTTTGGGATTTGACATTTGTGTTCACATCTGATGCTATTGCAGCACACCTGATAATCCCTGTGGTCTGTGGAATTGCTCCCTGCACCCCTGGACAAGGCTCCCAGGGCAGTTTGGGCATTTCTGCTGAGGCACTCACAGTCTGTCTTGTCCAGGTTTCAGTGTCAGTGAATTTGTGCTTTTCCTTATGGGAGGGCGAATAAAAGGCACCACATAAACTTGGGGKTTTTTGTTTTGAAATGTTTTTCTCCTTTCTCATCCTGCTCTTGAATGATCCACCCACAACTTTTTCATTAGGCATGGAAATGTGTTTAAGACCATGTTTTTTCATTGTTATTTTCCTATTGTCCTTACACACCTGTCTTTCCAATGCTGAAGGTGATATTGCAAGCTGAGAATGTTGTTTTCTTCCATGAAACCACCACARTATTTTCATTTACTGTTCTCTCTCCCTTTCTCTCCATGTCTTGCTTTCTTGGCCACCACTGGCTGTTGATCAGATGTTTTTGTTAAGTTGTCCAGAGTGATGTGTGGTTTTTTTCCCTTCCCCTGAGTGGTTACAATTAAGTTAGAATCCATCAATGTGTATGAGTTGTTGGCAATGTTGCTTTTGATAGGCATTACCTTGTACTTGTCTGTATTAAATTTCAGCTGTCATTGTTTTCTTAATTGCCTGTGTTAGATAATGTTGGATTTCCCACAGTCCTCTCCTCCTGACTAAAATGAATAGCATTTGTATCACAAATGCTTCAAACTTGACACCTTTTTTTTTCCATGCCATTTAAAACTTCACCTTGGCTTGGCTGATTTAATTTGCTATCAATTTCTCATATTTTGATGCATTCCTTTCTTTCCTTTCCCTCTTTCTGTCCCTCTCCTGCTCTGTCAGCTTTGAGGGGGTTTCCTCCATGGTAGGAGGRGCACACCTTGGATTTAGCCATGATGGGGAGGGAAAGCTCCATTTTCCTAAAGGTGAAAGGGCAAAGATGTAGCACAGGTGGTATAAACCCTGCAGGAGCTCTGGGATATGGGTTTGGGTTGTTAAAGCAGGATTTTCTCAGCCCTGGTGACTCAAATCCAGCTGATCTGTGTGTGGTCTGTGTCCTCCTGGCCCCATCAATGCCATTTTTGGGATCTGCCTGATACAGGAATGGGAGGGCCGTGGTTCAGCAGATCTGGCTTTTATTTTTCACTCTCCCTCATCCCTGCTTTGTATGGATCTTGACAAGCTGCTGTTCCTCTCCAGCTGCTGTTCAGTTTGTGTGCTTCCCTTGTTCAAATGACATCCCTTCACAAGGCATCTGCAGGAAGATGGTTTTCATCTTCGGAGCCTGCTGCTTCTTCAGGGGTACTGGTTATTATTAATTAAGACATTTTTGAAGGACTAATAAATAATAACAGCTTTTCTTGAAAGCATTGCTGCCTTCCTCAAAGGACTCTGATAGATTAGAGAGGGGACACTTTATTTGCTAAAAACCACACTGTGCCACATCACGTTCATCCAGATAGTTTATTATAACTTTCAAACCCCCAATTTAACAAGTTTACTTACTGCTGAAGTGAGCCTTTCAAGTCTGGAATTATCTGTTCACTYCGAAAGCATGGAATGATCATTTCCATGCCAGCAAAAATTACTGAGTGAAATTGGGTGATAATTTTAGTCTTAATTTGGTTTTCAATCTAYGAAAGTTTCTCGATATTTTTAAATGATGTGAAAGGATCTCCTCTATTCAGTGTTGCCCAAAATAGTCTACTGCAGCAAATTAAAGCATTTGGTAACTTGGCCTTTATGAGAACCCTGTGTGGCTTTTCTCCCTTTGTRACACCTCTTTGAGGAAGAACTGGATGCCACATTAACAGGCTGGCAGCCCAGACCTTCAGAAGGGGCTGGAGGACCATAAAGAGGTGGAGAGACCTCTGTCATTGCTCCCGAGGCAGATGAAAGGCACAGAGAGRGTTTATGAACCCATCTGCAGGAGGAAGGCAGCAAACTTGCCAGTTCAGCGAGCTCAGTTGAATCCTTCCCAGTCAGGGTAGATCCAAAGTTAATCGCTCGGAGGTCTGATGGTATTTTTATCCCTGCATTTATATTTTATGGAACCATCTGGTCCCATTAAAGCTTTCAAAGTCAGCTTAGCTTGAATTGAGTTTCCCGGGAACTGAGGAGAGGAGGAGTAAGAGTAGGTGAGGTGTGGGGATGGAGGAGGTCCCATTGCAAAGCAAGCACTGGCAAACAGACGGCCAGGGGGAGAGGKATGAGAGCAAATTAAATTTGGCATTTAAACACTGWGTGGTGATGGGGCTCCCCACTGTGGCTGCCCTGGAGGTACCTGCTTTTCCAGCTGGAACTTYCCTGTCCAGTGAAACCCCATCAGCATCTTT
Source organism: Sporophila hypoxantha (assembly GCA_002167245.1). Classification (NCBI taxonomy): domain Eukaryota; kingdom Metazoa; phylum Chordata; class Aves; order Passeriformes; family Thraupidae; genus Sporophila; species Sporophila hypoxantha. The sequence continues at coordinate 1,021,900 of NDFG01000003.1, read as the reverse complement.
CCCTCTGGGGTTACTYGGAGAGAAGGAGACCTTGTAACTCTTTGTGAAAGCAGTGGTGACARCTTGAAAAATGGCTTTGCCAGCAGCGAGTGCCCTTCTTGGGCAGGAGTGTGGAGAGTTGCTCCAGGACATTAAAGTCTCCAGCTGGGTCCATCAGCTCCTCAGCCTGGTGCTGTGCACAGAGTGGTCCAGGGCCTCATTCCCACATTTCCACCCTGTAGCCATGATATTTTATGAAAAATCCTTTCCTTAGGATTTTTTTCTCCTGAGAAGCTGAGAGGCCTCAGGAACAAAATGTAAACAATGGTTATCTGCTGCTGTGGAATGCAACAGGTGCATCTGTGATTGGTCTCATGTGGTTGTTTCTAATTAATGGCCAATCACAGTCCAGCTGTCTCGGTCTCTGTCTGAGCCACAAGCCTTTGTTATTCATTCCATTCTTTTTCTATTCTTAGCTAGCCTTCTGATGAAATCCTTTCTTTTACTCTTTTAGTATAATTTTAATATAATATATATCATAAAATAATAAATCAAGCCTTCTGAAACATGGAGTCAGATCCTCGTCTCTTCCCTCATCCTAAGAACACCGTCACACCACCCCTCTCTCAACAGCTTTGCAAAGGTGGGAGAGAACAGCCCTCAGGAGAGGAGCTGCAGCCCTGGCAGGGGCTGCTCCATGCCCAGACCATCACTCCTGTGCTCCAGCAGTGCCAATCCTGACAGCACAGCAGCTGCTGAGCCATCCAGACTTGGAGCTTTCCCCTCCTCGTTTCGGTGTTTGCTCACTTGGAGCCTGCCTGTCCCTTCCCCATCCTGCATGTTCCCTTTCCAGGGTTATGGCCTGGAAAAATGGGAGCAGAGGGGCGTGCATGGAATCATTTACCTTCTGTTCAACAGCACTGGTGGCTCTCCCAGCTCACACCAAGCCTTGGTGGCACCCCTGGAGGGTTTGGCTGGGACAGAGTTCTGCTGTGCCCACTTGGGATGTGAATGSTTACCATGCAAATTGTCTGCTTTTCACTGTGCTCCCAACGTGTTTGGACATGGGGAAGGAATTTGTGGGCATTCTGGTTTTCAGGAGCACCTCATGTGTGACAGCAATTTGGGAATAGAAACCTTTTCCTTKCAGCTGCAAACAAAACTGGCTCTCATTAGATGAAGCCAACGGTTCCTCACGTATGTGAAAGGCACAAGCCACCACTTTTATTGATTTMCTCCAGAGAATAACTTGCATTTGCTCTGTAAACACTCCTGCAAACCCTTGTGATTTTTTTCAAACACCCCTAACCTGAATCCATTGCTTGCTGCTGCCCAAGGATCTCACAGCACCAGGGGATGGCAACTCCTTGCTCTCCAAAGGATTGGARTGAGTGTCTGAAAAGCCCCTTGAGATACAGAACAAGATGCTTGCAAAGGAACCTGCTGCTTCCTGGGCAGAGTGAGACTTTTGCAAACCCAGGGCACATCCTGTTTGCAGTAAGGGATATTTCATAGTGATAACTTGGCCCAGCTTATCGTGGTCACCATTTTTCCTCTTTTTCCTGAGTACCTCAGAGCTGCTGATAATGCCGTGGCTTTGGGACAGCTGCTCTGAGCGTGTTAGATTTGAGTGAAAAATTCATGGACGTTATTCATTGAATTCAGCAGTCTCAGGCTTGGGGTATATCTGCTGGGCAAGTTGTTATTTCCTTCAATTTATTAGTCGTGGAGTAATATGCCAATATACATTGAGGCTTCTGTGTCAGAAAACATTTGTAATTCAGAAATCAGGGCTGGCTGGTGAGCTCAGAGAGGCAGATGGGGGATGAGGTCCTCCCCTGAGAGGCTGCCYTGAGTTTTTTGGGGAGAACATCCTTCAGAAAGCTCTTTGCTGATCTACCCTGTTCTCGCAGCCCTGCTCTGTTGGGTGTGAGGGGGTTTGGGTTTGGAAGAGGGGCTGAAGCTGTTAATAGCCGTAAACTGTGCACAGGGCTTTTCATTCACCCTCTGCTCCTCCAGGGCTGGGGGAATTGGAGCTCCTGTTATTATTTAAATGGCTCTCCAGCTGCTCCTTCTCATCCTGTYGTCTCCTTGCCTGTCTTTGATTAATGACTGGACCATCCATTCCTGTGCTTCCCTCTCTCCTTCACTTAATTCCCTATTTTTTCCCTCCTTTCCCCTYCACTTCTGTTTTTTTCCTCACACAAACTGCTGATCTAAATGTTCAAAATAAATTATGCTGAATAATGGATGAAGGCAGCTGCATAATTTATGGTGCCACAGGGTGAGGCAAAGCCCTGTGTGCTCTTCCTCTGCTTCTTGCCCCCTGTGCCATCCCATGCCCTTTCTCTGAGCAAACTGAGGAGGTGGTGGCACCAGGTTTGCTGGTGGCTGCTCTTCAGGTCCCACTTTCAGTCAGAGAAGGGATTTAATATTGCAGGATTATGCACGCAGGGGTGTTGTGACCACGGGAGATGAGAGGTGCTGACGTTCAGCCCATCAAAGGTCGTCCCTGCCTGCTGGGGCAGAGATAATGGGTTTAATTAGTTACCCCATGACGTTCCCCTCCTGCCTTTCTGCAGCAGGATGGTGCTGCTGGAAAAGGTTTTAAAATGGAAAGGATGGGTTTCTTCCTTTTGGGGTCTTGCTTTGCCCCAAGTAAGTATATGAGAAAGTCTGGTGTTGGTTAGAGTGATTCATTCTGGCAGGCTGAGGCAATTTCTTCTGACTTTTATATTATATTCAGAATTTCTCTCCATAAGGATATCAGATATAATTATAATATGTTGAAATGAAGTACTTCAACCTTATCAAAAATAACATTTTGATAATTTTTCGCTGAAAATGTCAACACAATCAATAGGTTCTTGCAAATGTTTTCATTTCATTAAACTCAGCAGATTGTTCTGCTGGCATGTTTTAACCCACACTAAATATCCTTTTTTCCATATTGGGATGAACTTAGATAATAAGGTTACCTTTACAAAGCCACATGGTGATGAAGTAGAGCTCTTTAGCAGCAGCCCTCCATGTTCCTTATAAAAGGATGAAAGAGTGGCAGAGATGACTGAGACAGTGAGGGAAAGAAAAAAGGAGAGACGGAGAGACATAATTTTTCCCTCTCCAGGTTTATTATCCCATCTGTTTGCCTCTGTCTTTCACTGATGTCTTGTCCGTCAGCCGCTAAAACCTAATTCTGTAAGAAATAAATACAACTTGAGTAAATGAAATGAAAAGGCTGCACAGAACCCAATTACTCTCTGTCCCCCAGACACTTGGGAACAGAGTTCATTTCCCTGTAATGAACAATGTGCTGAGTGACAGCCTGGCAAAATGAGCCATGGTTTCATCCAGGGGCAAATGTGAGGAGATGGAGTAGTTAGGGATGGTTCTGTCCATGGAGGTGGAGATGTGGGGATGCAGGAGCCACCCCCTGAGAGACTCCAGCTCCTCTGTCTGGCTTCCTGAGAGAGATCACCTTTGTGGAAACCATTTGTTGCTAAAACTGGGAGCAGCAGAGSTGGTTAAAGGTGCCCCAGTGTTTCCTTTCAGTATCTCCCAGTTTCATTTGCTTGAAGGGCTCAGTGTTGTGCAGGYAGAGCCATCCCCTGCCAGGAGAGAAGTTCAGGACCACAGCAGACATTTGCAGCCACTGGAAGGAGTTAAAAAAGAGGYAAACCCAAATGCATGTGGGATCTGTGAAGTGGTGAGGCTGAGGAATTAACCTGGGACTCAGGACTCAGCCCTGCTCTGTTGCAGCCCTGACTGCGTGACCTTCAGCAAATGGCTTTGCAGTCTGCTCTCTCTTCCCCAGCAGCACATCATTTTGTTCACTCCTCTCCTCTGATTGCAGGCAGCTTTGGTAAAAGATTTTGTTCCTCTGTGTGTGTATTGAACTTGGCACAAAAGCTGCTCRTTCCAGCTGTTGCTGTAGTACGTGTGGGGAGCTTTGTGAGGAGTGCTGGAGTAGGGCAGGAGGGAGCCTGGGCTGCAGCCTCCTCTTGGTTTTTCTTCTGGGCTTGTAGGACTAAAACCAAGAGCTTAAGTSAAGCAGAGGTGAGAGTTTGTGCTGGAATTAAGATTTTACAGGGCAGTGGATGGGGTGCCAGTCTTGTATAACACAGGGACCAGTGCAATTGCTGTGATAAAACTGATTCAGATTGATGGTGTCTGTTGTAACCATAAATGAGGATAAGCAAATTTTGCCTATTCCCTTTGCCTCTTTGCATGCACAGACTCCTTCATACAGCTTCCTGAGTGCTCCTGTGGGATTTCCCAGCATACTGGACTGGAGGAACTCTCACTAGGGCTAGTTTATTAGGGGCTGCCTGTGGCGAGGCTGAGCCRGCACAGCTTGTTTGCAGGAGCTGTTGTGGTGCAGCAGGTAACGACTGCTCGGGAGAAGGAACTTGCAGTGCTTTATTGTGCGGAATATCCAGGCAGTGAAAGACAGCTGCTGTTGCTCTGTGCAGTATTATACCCCCATAATCAATATTGGGGAGGAGGAACGGCTGGGCAACCTGTTCCCTATTATGGGCACTTAAGCAATGCTTGGATTGACAAAGAACCTTGTACCAACTGCAGGCAGCACATGTTCAACATGCTCCTCATATATCAGGGAGYGATCCAGCCAAAAGCCCAGATGCTCTTGACAGCTAACTTTGGAGAGGAGCTGGTGACAAARCAGCCTTTCAACCACAGGAATCTCCTTTTCCTCTGGATACTTGGGGATCAGCTTTGCCTGAGCCTTGAAACCCAGAGCAGGGAGACTGAGCATGGTGTGCAATTAAAGTCCCTGAGTATCACCCAGGCAGGCAGCTGGAGCGCTGAGATCTGATGTCAGGTGTGAAGGACCTGGAGCCAGGACTGCTGGGCTGTTTCTCTGGCACTGCCACTGATTCATTTTGACTTTGAGCAAGTCATTTAATCGCTCAGTAATTAATGCTATTCATACAGCTAAATTGAGTGCTGCTAGGTACGTGAGCTCTCGCTGCAGGCACACTGTGGCCATTCAAAAAAATCACAGCAACACCTAGAATAGAAGAGAAGGTGTTTGATTTCAAAGCGTCCTGGGCTGCCACTTGAATCCTTCTCATCMTGTACCTAAAAAGGGCCTGTGGCAGATCTCTGAAAGACTCCACTTCCTTASTGCAGGAAGGAGTGATACCCACGGGCCAGAGCTGGGAAATCCATCACCTACCTCAGCAAATAAGTGTTAATGAAGTTCACGGGGAGTCTGGGAGGGATGGTGGTAGGAAACAGCAGATGATTCCTGCCATTTTAGCATTGATCTCCTCGGTGACCTGCTGGTTTGAAGGTGGCACAGCACCCCATGACCCTGGAGCCCACGCTGGGGTGACCTCCTGCTCTCCTGGTCCGTGCTGTTTAACCGAGGAGCTGCTGGAGTCAATCAGAGCCAAGTGTTTGCAAGCAGGGCCCGTGCCTGGTGCTGAGTGTTTTTATTAGCTCAGTACAAACTGCAGCAGAGCACTTATTGATTCCTGTGATCCACTGCCCTCAGTACCATCATTTGTAAACTTTTGGGGAAGCGGGAGTGRTAGCAAAGGCTGCTGCATGATCCCAGTCACTGGGGCATTCAAATTACCTTTACTGAGTGAAGAATTTGCTGCCTAAGACTCCAGGCTTGCTGGTGGGTCAGGAAGGGCTTGGAAGGCAGTGAGTGAGTACAAAGGGCTGCAGACTCTGTCTTTGCCCTCGACCCAAGACATGTGGCTTTGCCCAGGGGTTGGAGGCCACGTGCATGCTGCTTAACCTCTGTGTTACAAGGCAAAGTGAGWGACCTCTTGTGTTTTTATCTGCCCTGCCTTGAAGTAATGCTGTCTGGAGAGGCTTTCTTGTGCTCACAGYAAGTAAAATGAAAGATCTTTGGACCTTTAGCTGCAGGGCTTTGCTCAAATTCCCCTGTACTTATTCTTGCTCCTGGCAGACCCCTGTAATTGCACTGCCTCTCTCTGTATTTATGCAGATATATTATACATCAATCTGCTACCAAGTGCATCAATTTCTTGACTAAACCTGCTGTTTGGGAGTCCATTAAGKATGTTTTGTTGACCAGATGTGGCCCCAAAAGGGAAGAGTTCCCCCTTTTCAGCTGTTGCGGGTGTGGATGAGGGATGTGAGTGAGCTGGGATGGAAATATCTGTGGTTCTGCATGCACACAAAATGACTTCTGGGAATCTGAGATAAGCATCTTGTTCCTTCAGCTTTTGAAAATGACAGATCTCTATCACTCAGAGGAGTTTTTCACCTAAATAGTGGCAGTAGATCCACAGGGTCCTCTGGGGGAGCAATGGACTTACTGCAAAGTCAGGACAGTTTAACTGGAATTTACAAACCCTCCTGGGATTTTGGGTTTGTGCTTCGTTTGAATGGGAATTTAATATCCCACATTCCCCAGATGGCTTAGAAAGTTTTGCTGTGTATTTTCCAAAAGGAGGTTTAAAAAACCATGGAAAACCACCAGTAAAATGTGTTTTGCCACAAAAAACCCAGTGAATTTTGGATGGCTGGCTTTTAACTTATTAGCAGCTATGGGATGTTGTGGCCCAACAGAGGAAATAAAGCTTCAGTTATCCCCTTCAGTGCAACTTTTACCTTCTRAAGAGATGTCAAATTGTCCAGTTCAATTTAAGAACACATAAATCCATGTGCATTTTTTTTTCCTTGCTACATCTGTAGTGAAACTCTTTGGATGGTGGGGCAATATGTACTTTTAGAGATGCTAAATTGCATTTAGAGGGAGGAGCTAGGGAAAGGAAGAAGGCGAAAGGTGGTAGCAGAAATAGAGCCTGTGAATTAGCTGGGCATGAGGGGACAATCTGGGCTACTGACTCATCCTTATTACCYACACATCAACTTTCTGTCCCCAAGGCCACACTGCCAGGCCATTTCCATAGTGTTTTCTTCAAATATACCTTCCTCTGCCTCCAATCTCTCCCCTGGCTGGAGGTGTTGATGTCTGGAGCAGTAATTACTCCGGGGGTAAGGCTGGGCTCTGAGATGGACTGGGAGCCACCTGACACTGTCTTGCCTCTGGTCCTGCCCTCCATGGGGAAATTTTAAGTGTGTCAGAGTGATGGCTTTGCACAAATTCCCAGCTGACAGGGACATGTGTTTGGGCYGCCTGGGTGGTTGGGAATTCATTAGGAACTTTTGTATTTGCAGCTGTCTCTCGGATTATATCTTTATTGATCCTGCGTGSCCATGGCCAATGGGAAATATGTGGAAATGATGAAGCTCTTCTGAAGGGGAGTTCATAATCTTGCTCAAACAAAGCCAGGCCCCCAGAGAGAGGGATGAATGGCCTGTGTGTAGCCTATTTTGAGATGATATGGCTATCACATCTTGTTCCCCTTGTTTTACTGGGATAACATTCAATTACCCGGGCCAACAGCAGCTTCCCATAAGGGTTGTTGAGAAAGCTAATTGCTTGCCCCACTTACTCCAGATGAGAAATACAAGGCAGCTCTGAGGCTGTGTGGGGCCAAGGGGATCACTGGGAATGGCACCAGTTTTAGGACTGCTCAGGTGCCATAAAGACCTGGTGTCCTGAGGAGGTTGTGGAGATGGAGGTCAGCCTTGAGCCCAGCTCTGCCATGGCTTGGCTGCTTGACCASAGGAAATTTATCACCAGCTGGGGGTMTMTGTAMAAATCACAAATGGGACAGGACTGCTGTGGAACATGCCTTGAGCTGTTTTATTTTCCAGCATCAGTCTCATTCCATGGTTATGACAATGGGAAGATGCCACCAGCTCACATCCCTGGCAGCAGACCAAGAATTTAATGTTACAACTTACTTTATAAGCTTTTCGACCAATTACACAAAGCAAAAGCACATTGACAGTAGTTCTATCCAACCACTATAAGCACATGTACCTTTGATTAAAACAATGCTTGCTAATTTCAAATACAAAACCTCCTTGTAAGCCTTAAAACACAATGCACAGAGCTCCATTATTAAGCTTCAAACTTCCTAATATCTTGCTTTTCTGTAGCTTAGAGAGTTATTCTAGACAAGCATTAATACACAGACCATTGTTCTATTTGTCGTTGCTTTTCTACTTTTTAAATAATTTTCTGCTGACCTATCTCATGGCTGCTGCTTAGCTCTAATCACAGTTCTGCTGTCTCTGAGGCCTGCCTTTTGCAGCTTTCCCAAAACCCTCTGATTTTRTGGATTCCCACAGAAATTYSCTTCAACTTGTGGCAGGGTCAGAGTGAAAGGCCATGGATGATCAGGAGATGCCAAGTTAAGCTGGAGTTTGTGCTCCCTAAGCAAGCAGTGGGTGGCCATCCCTGGGTCTTGCTCTGGGGACACATAGAGGGTGAGATGGTGGCTCTGTGGAGTGCAGGGGATTATTTGGGCTCTTCTGGCCTCCCTGATAGGGCTGCACAGCTGGTGCCAGTGTCAGCATCTTCAGCAGGGAAGCTTCTCCACAGCCCACGTTGTTCTGAGCGAGCCTGGGCAGAGCTGTCAGCAGGCAGCAGMTTTCACTCGCTGTTTTGTGCAGCACCCCAGAGAGGCAGAGCCCGAGCAGCCCTGTATCAATGCCTGACAGCACCTTCCTGCTTGYACACCCCAGCAAGGAGACAACTTGTGAGACAACTGCACTTAGCCCCTGCCAAAGCCAAGCAYCGGAGAAGTCCCTGATGTATTTAGAGAAACACACTGTCTTGCTGTGTCTGCTTTGGAGAAACCTTGCTAATCCTTCCTGAAAAGCCCAAAGGGGGATCCAGAGTAGCTTTTCATTAGCCAGACAAGCCCTACAAGTTCCCCAGCAAATTACATACAAGGGAGGGATGCTGCTGCAGGCAGAGTGATGGAGAGGAGGGGAGGAATGTGCTGGGAAGGGGAGAGGGTATGTGATGGCAGGGAGAGGAATGAAGATGGGAAGGGAGAGAGGGATGAGATGGGCAAGGAAGAGGGAGGAGGCAGGGGAGAGAGGGAGGTGATGGGCAGGGAGAGAGGGAGTGTGGATTGGGCAAGGAGAGAGGGATGAGATGGGCAGGGAGAGGGGCAGGGAGAAGGGTGTGATGTGCAGGAGATAGGGAGGTGAGGGCAGGGAGAGAGGATGTGATGGGGCTAGGGAGAGAGGGATGTGATGGGCAAGGAGAGAGGATGTGATGGCAGGGATGAGAGGATGTGATGGGCAAGGAGAGAGGAGGTGATGGGCAGGGAGAGAGGGCAGTGATGGCAGGGAGAGAGGAATGAGGATGGGCAGGGAGAGAGGGATGTGATGGGCAGGGAGAGAGGGATGTGAATGGGCAGGAGAGAGGGATGAGATGGGCAGAGGAGAGAGGAATGAGAGTGGGCAGGGAGAGAGGGAGGTGATGGGCAGGAGAAGAGTAGGGACGTTGAATGCCACATCATGTCAGGAAAGGACTGGGAGATTTGGAAGAGGCTTGGAGGCTTCAGGAAGAACTGAGAGCTTTTCATTTCTGGGAGGGGTGASAAAAAGTGGGGTTCCTCCCTGGGATTGCACCATCTTTCAGGCATCCCCTGGGGCTGCAAACCTCAGCCAGAGGTACCTGCTCTTTCCCCTCTTTTTCCCACTGGAGGAAGGCTCATTCCCAGACTCCCTAATAATGGATAGCCCTCATGCTGCCTGCAGCCAGGGCTGCCTGGCACATTTCTCTATGCATGTGCAAACAAGCTATCCCTGACACAGCGCCTTTATGGCAGAATAACTCCATCCCTCGCGCTGGGCTGTGCTGTTTCTTGCTGAGCCAGTACAGCTCGTACAGGAACTGTGTGTACACAAGCCCAGAATGTGTGGAAAGCACTTATTTAGACTTCCTGCTGCATGAGAGAAGGGATGGGAGTTCATTTCTCAGTGGGGCTGGCTGATCCAGCAGGGATGGGGGTCTGTAGTCAGGACCTGGGATGAGTGCAGACTGCAAGGTCATTAATGCTGCTGTGCCCATGTAAATGCTCTGCTGCTGCTTTGCCTCGTTCCTGCTGAGCATCCATCCCTGAGCTGCTGTGTCTGCCTTTCCCTGTCTCTCCCAGGCTGCAGAGGGYTGGATCCCACCCGGGATCAGGCTAATTCGTGGTGCTAACAGGTTGTCAGCTCTGGGGCTGTAAGGGGATGTGTTTCCCAGGCTGTGGGAGCTAAATCCGTGTGGACGTGACTTGCATGTTCACAATTCCCCTCCTGAGTTGCAGGACTTGCAGGAGCTGAGAGTGCTCTGGTGATATCTGCAGGCATGGCAGAAAATCGTTTTCGGTGGTGGAAAGTGACTTTGCTGTATGGATAAAATCTCGTGAAATTACTCTGGGCTAAGAACAATTTGTTTCAGTCTCCATCTCCCAAGATACTGACGTTGGAAATGTCCAGATTTGCCAGACCTTCTGTCTGTGCACCCATTTTGAATGCTGGGTTTGGGTGTTTTTCTGTTGTTTTTGCTTGGGTGTGCTTGTGGCCTCAGGGACAGGAGTTCCACTAAAGCAGATAAAGGACTTTAAATAATAAAYGCCTGCTAAGGTGTCAGGAGGATACCTGGGTGAAATTCAACTCCTRCTAAAGAGTTGGGTGCATGAGTGCATATGTGAGAGCACATAGATATATAGGTGTCATTTTGGTGACATACAGATATATAGGTGTCATTTTGGTGACATACAGATATATAGGTGTCATTTTGGTGACATGGTGCAAGTGTTCAAACCTGTCCTTCATATGCAGAGGGGCTTGCTGAGAGTCCCCACTGACACAGGCAGAGGAACTCAGGAGCAATATTAATTTAGATGGCTCTCCTTCCCATTCCAGGCCTGTTGTTATGGTGCTGTTGGTGTGTAATAAAAGACCTTTCAGTGCTGGGGGAAATCAAATAATCCTACRCAAATGTGAAGGCATTTGGATGGTGATTGTCCTAATGAAATTGGTGATTCAGCTCTGGCTCTGTGTGTCCCCTTTCCTCCTCTTAAGGTGCTTTTTGCCAGCCTGTGGATTGATAGATTGGTGCCTGAGTGCCTTTGTTATCAGGAACTTGTCATTAAGGGTTTGTGCATTGCTTAGAATTGAGACTAACCTRGGCTTTTCTGGCTGGGGGATATTTTGGGAAAGATTTATGAATTTTATGAGATGGACTTAAGTAGTAGATAGTGAAGGCTTTGGGATGGTAAAAGAGTATTTATCTTGAAAAATAGGAAAATATTATGAACCTTGACATCTCTTTCACTCCAGAGGCAGCCTGTGAACTCTTAGAGCTGGAAAATTACATGGAGAATGTGCCACAGGGCAATGTTTTCTATACTCTGTCGTGCCTCTTCTTGTCTTACACCCTCTCCTGGCTTGACAGGGCAGAAAAGACTGTGAAGGAGAGGAAAATGAATTTTCTGGGTTAAGGGAGTTTCAGCTCTCTTTCCTCCCTTCCCACCAGCCCTGCCTGTGTCAGTGTCCTTGGCCCAGGCAGTGGGAGAGGGGATGCTCTGGCAGCCCTGGGCACTGGGGTATTGATCCAATCAGGTCAGCCTGATGGTTCCCAGTCCCAGATACTTGGGACACAGGTGCCCAGGACCTGGGATGGTCTCTTGCCTGGGAAGGGTTTTGTCTGCACATCTCAGTCAGTCAGTGACTGACTCGAGCACCAAAGCAGGAGCATTTAGAGCCCCGCCGAGTTTTGATCTCTCCTAATATAATGAGGAGCTTCCTTGTGGGTCTCCTCCATCTCTGATTTCTGTGAAGCCCCATTTCAGCTCCTCTGTCACTGCAGAGCTCAAACCAGCCTTGTCAGAGGCAAGGGGGATAAAAAGCCACAGACCTCTCTTGTTAGAGACATGCTTCCCTGGCTTTCCTGAGGGCTCRGGGACTGCATTACCAACACTCTCCGAGAAGCAAATGCACTTTGTACAAACCATTTAACCTCTCCGTGCCTCTGTTTACCCTTTTAAAAAGGTGTAATACCCACAGAGATGCCGTGAGGATCAATTACTGTTTCTGTATTCTGAGATCCCTGGATAAAAGGGTAGAGAATTATCCTTGCCAGTCTGCCTCAAATATTGTTTTCATTACGATTAACACTCTTCAGTAAACAGAACCGTTAGAGCTGTATTAGGTGTTTAATAAGTAATATGGAGTTGTTATCCATCACTGTGTCTTTTCAGAGGGAGCTGCTGGGGAATGCACAGTAACAGGGCTGTGGAAGTGAAGCATCCTGCTCTAATTGCTCGTTTGATTAGCAGCACTTAGGGTTCCGTGAGGATGATTGGGTGGACTTCATCTAAATTCCTCGTCTCAAGGGCACAGAAGCAACAGGAGACACGGGAGCTACATCAGCAAGATTGTTGAGACTAAGATACAGAAACTCCACTCTAACTTGCAGGCAGCCCCCAAAATTGAGGGAGAGGCAGCTCAGGGCAGATGGGGGCATGGGCAGAGGACTGCAAACGCTGGTGAATCTTGCCAAATAAAAAAAAAAAAATTAATCAGGTGGTGTGGCTTCCCATTGCCTATAGGCAGTGCCTCTGCATCCGTGGCATGTGGTTATGGAATCAGGGCTGCTTTACATGGAGGACCTGGGCTCCACCAGAAATGGAAGTCCTGTGGAGCTGCACCCCCACTCCCCATCCCTGAACTCTGTRGGGATGGCAGAGTTCACAAAAGGAAGATTTCCTGACCTCATGGATCAACTACTCTTTAAATTCTCCTTCTTTTTAGCTGTTTCACCTCTCAAATCTCCTCCTCACCTTTGGTCACTATCCTTGCAGCCCTGACCATGGAACAGGTCTCTGTCTGCCCCCATATTTTTTGTGCTTTTTTTGCCCAGATGTGGCTGGCAGGAGCAAGAGAGCTGAAGAAAAATAGAGTTTTAAAAGCCAACAGCCAGAACTGGGTCCTCAGCTGGGTCAAGTGCTGTGCTGATTTACACTGGCTGAGGTTCTGGCCCATAATCTTTTGTGCTCTGTCATAAATATTACGTTGATTTAAAATGAATAGATCTATCTCAAACTTGGCTGAGCCTTCAGTGTAAATAATGCAACTTTTGGAAGTCCACTTCCATGATGTCCTTGCTGCCTATGAGGACATAACTCTGTCTTAACACATTGGTAACAGAAGGGGTTTTCCTTGCCTCCAATTCTGCTCAAATTTGGAGGAATTTCTTTCCAGTGGCTGGACTGGGAGTCCAGCAGATCCATGCCTTGGTGCACCCAGCTTACAGAGGCTGTCTTATTCCCTCAGCTCTGGAAAAAGCAGTGCTAGAGCTTGGTGGTCAGTTATGCTAGGGCCTGTTCACAGTTGTTGGTGGCAAATGTTGCACACTGATTTAGTCATGTTGCAAGCCTGGAAGTGATGGGGACATCACAGCTTTGATTCCCAGAATGCCTGGAGTTACCCACCTTGGAAACTCAGACAGCTTTTAGCCAAGACTGACATGTGAATAATACATATGAAAACCAGCTGAGCTTGTGAGGAATCACCTTAGTCTGAAAGCATGCCCTGACCCAGTTTGGGTGCAGCAGGCCTGTCTGTGGCTTGAAGAGTGGATGATGGCATTCCCAATCCGTTCAGAGCCATCTCTGTGCTCCGAGGCAGGCGTGAAATGACAGTGCCTGTAAGCCCTTGGCTCCACGTCTCTTCCCCGGGGAGATGTGCTCTGAGTTATCAGTGCCTCGGAGTGCTGCTCCCTGCTAAGTCCCCAGGAAATCCCATTCTGCCCACCAGCCAGAAAAGGAGTCTGCAGGATTTCTACCAGCCTGGAAATAATGGGAGAGTAACACCAATTAAGAGGACAGGCTCAGTCCGTCTCCCGCTGTTCCGCCGAGGAGATCAAGGCGGGTTTGTCGCCGTTTGAAGAGTGGCCTTTGAGGAAATTGTCAGTGAAGATGTTCTGAAACTGCTCCAAACGCTGCRAGTTGCTGCTGCTCGGATACATAGCAGGAGAGTGGAGTCTCCTCTGAAGAGGAGCTGGCGGGGAGTCTGGGGAGGGCGGCAGAGCCAGATCCCCATGGGAGGCCAGTGGGAACCGACTCCCAGGATGATGCATGAGAGGGTTAAAGCTGGTAAGAGCAGAGGTGAAGAGGGAAGAGGTTGAAGCAGGAGTTTGTGGGACCAGAGCAAGRAAGAGCAAGGCTGTTTTTTGCCTTGAGCTGGGGGTGAAAAGTGAAGGGCAGCATTTTCCCCTAGGATTGTCTCCTTCCTTATAACCCCAGTTTCCAGAGCRGGGTGAAGGATGAGTGTTGGGGAAGATGAAACAGGAAAGCCTTATAAATATGGTTGCCTGGCAAAAGATTTTGAGAATATAGAAACTATAAACGAGATTGAAATGAAAGCAAGCTTTGAGATCCCTCAGTTACTGAACAACTGGAAAACAATGGTGTGGCCAGCTGAAGGTAATCCCCTTTTGATGGAACAACACCCTCTGCTTGCAGGCAGGTCCAAGGGGCAGAGCAGACCCTGCCAGCTTGGCAGAAGGGGCCCAAAGAGGAGTTTTTAGGGTTTAAAATGTAACACAGTATGGTAATGTAATGATTCTTATAGGCTGCATGTAAATGCTATAGGATTTGTATCTTGTAGTAGATTGGTTAGTGAGAATCAGAATATTCAACACAGAACAAGATTTATGGTGTTGTAACAGGAACTTCGCCCTCTTACCCTTTTTACTCCTCTTACGYTCTTGCGCTCTTACCCCTTTTACTCTCTTACCCTTTWACTCTCWTAYSCTTTTACTCTCTTWCCCTCTCATCCTCTCTCCCCCTCTCTTCTCTCAGCCCTGCTCTGAGCTGTGGCTGGCAGCTCCCAGCAGGGCCCTGCACCCAGGCCCTTTGCAATAAACCCCAAGTTCCCAGATCTGGCTTCAGAGATCTCTCGTCTCTGTCCATCCCAACTGTCCTACCCCCTGACACTCCTACAGATGAGGAAGGACAATGGGATGGTGCAGGTGCTCAGACAGCTTTGGCCCAGGCTGGTAGTCCAGTACAGAGCCAGAATTTAGCTGGGGCATTGCACGGTGAAAGCTCTCTGGGAAGAGAAGAGGTGTAGGAACATTTCCATCACATTGTCTCTCTCCAGTGAGGGCCCATRAGCAGTTTTGGCTTTTGGGCTGACAGCAGCCTGGCACAGTGTCCTTAGCTGGGCCCCTCCAGCGCTGTGTTGAGGGATGGAGCATGTGAGTGAAGCCACAGGGTTTTGTCCGTGACACAGAGACCCAGCAGGCACAGCTGTCCCTGGGCCACCAAGCCATCTTCCCACCTTCTCCATCACCCAGGCTGTGARGTTTCAGCAAGGGGCTCCTCGGGCAGAGTGTCAACCTGCAGYCCCTGTGGTTTGCAACCTTCTGGCTTGGATGGGGCTGCCTGGAGCTCCTGGGGTTCAGCAGATTTTTRACAGTCTGTTTTCTGCCTCTGCAGTGCCAGAGCAGCTTGCTCTTCCAGTGCTGCAGCAAGCTCCTGCCAGCCCCTGGGGAGCAAAGAGCCCAAGTCCTCCAACCCAGGAGCTGGCTCTGATCACCACCAGGATTTGGCTGCTCTGAACAAAGCCCTGCATCTCCCAGGAAGCTTTATCTGAGCTCCCTTTGATGCTAACCAGGCTGCACCAGGTTAAGCTATTGAACTGCCTGTGTCAACTCCTGGCTCTGGGATCTGGCAGAGGGAATGCTCATGGAGGGCAAGAGCAATGGCCATGTGCATCAATGTCTGGTGCCTCTGCACCTCTGACCCAGTGATTTATTTAAACCCTTGTTACRGAGGAGGCCAAGCCCAAAATATAGCTCCAGCCCTCTGCAGGACTGAATTAAACATGTGCCATTGCTTCTTGCAGGCTCTTGCTAATTTTTGTGCAGGGAGGGAGGAGGGAGAGCTCAAACAGATGGCCCAAGTATCACTCTCACTGTCTCCTACCTCCTTCCTAAATAAATGAGGGCTTCACAGAGAAGTTTGGAGGGTGTAATGTGCTTTTAGGGAGGACACTTTCCAGGAAGGCTGAGGCTGAGGCTGCTGGGGTCAGTGTGGATGTTGCTCTTACACCCTCTTGTCTTGAGACACCAGTTAATTTATGCAGCACTTGATCAGACTCTCATTACTGGAGATTCAGCAGGGACAGCTAGCAAGGGTATTATTTTATTTCCTTGCTCCATGTTCATTTAGTTCAGTAATTTCTTTCCCTCAGGAAAGTGTGGCTCAGATGAAGCATCTGGATTTTCAATAAGATCCGTCTTTATTTTAAGGTGGTAACAGGCATTTGGTTTTCCTGTGAAAAACAACCTCTTTGCCCCCCATTTTAAAGGACAGGGGGTTTTTTATTCAGTGGTGCTGGATTCTGTTGCTGAGAGCAATATGTGGGAAAAGACCAGGATCAGAGGGAGTCTCTGCCATGTTGGGAAGGTGTTCCAAAGTGTCTTTCATCATGACTGAAGAGCATTGGTGGCCCTGCCCTGGGGTGGCAGATGGGTGTAACCACCACACMCAGGGGTTTTGGCAGAGGACAGGAGGGCAGGCTTGGTTAAGTCCCATGGAGATCTCTTTGGATGGGGCCTGGCTGTGTCCCCTCCTGACCATTCCTCCTGCCTGGAGCCTCTGGATTGTCCAGAGGAGCGCGGAGGCAGAGGCGATGCAGCGGCGGACAGCAACTGCCGGTGGAAGAGAAAATGCTGACATAAATTAATCAAACGAGGCATCTCACAAGATTGAATTAGATCCTGATTTATGACTGCAGTGCTGCTGCTTCTGCAGTTCCGATGCTCCATGCTTATTCCTCACCCCCTGATTTATAGGGAGGCTCCTGCTGGAAGGGGGCCCCTGAGGAAGGGATGGATGGATGGATGGATGGATGGATGGATGGATGGATGGATGGATGGATGGATGGATGGATGGATGGATGGATGGTGTTACCATCTGAGCTAATACCAGCCATCACATCCTGCTGCTCTTCAGGACTTCACCTATTCAACTGCTGTATCAGCTCATTTTCGAGGTGTTTTGGATGCATCACGTAGCTGTTGAAAGGATGATGCCTGGAACAGGAGGGAGCCTTTGATCCTGCATCTTGCTCATCCTCCACCTCCTCAGCACACCAAGAAAACCCCTACCTGCTTCTTCCTGTGACCTGAAARGTCTTTCCAACCCCTTCAGGTTGGGTTGGCTTGTGAGTGAGGCTGGTTTATCTTCTGAGAGATGCTTCTACTGCCCGGGATGCCAATCCCTTCATTTCTGTTCCACTCAGAGAGCTCCTGTAGCTCCTGGCTCCCTTGTCGAGCCTGTCGAGGGGAGCCTGATTTGTCTGGACGTGTCCAATACGTTCCCACRCTGCACAGGCAGCAGGTTGGCAGAGCATGAAGTGGCTGAGCACAAGTGACTCCTCAGCCTGTGCAGAGGAGCCAGAGTAGCTTTGAGGGAGCCTGTGCCAAGGTGGCTTCAGAGAGGCTTCTGGGGACCTCACCCGCAGTGTGCGGGGAGAAAGAGAAGATAAAGGGAGTGAGTTAAACTTGAGGGTGTTAACAATGAGCAGCTCTGAGCAGAAAGTCAGGGTGAGATCACTGATGAGCAGGCAAGGGGAATCCCATGGACAGCATGGAAAATAGGAATGTGTAGGTTGTGTGGGAGGAGTCTGAGAAGAGAAATTTGGCGGATTTGGAAAGAAATCAATATAGTCCTCCCTTCCTTAGGGCTGGGGGTTTTTTGCCTACCACCCATACAGGATTCATTCAGCTTCATCCATGTAGGGAAAGCATTTTCCAAAAAGCCAACCCCTTCTCTGGCAGTGAGTGTGTCCCTCTCTGGGATGACTGGGGTAGGGAATYGGAGGACTTGGCTTGAGCAGGAGGGCAGTAGCCCCCAGCCTTGTTTGCAGTGATGTTCCCTGGGTACCCAGCATCAGAGATGAAGAATAGAAACAGATCTTCTGTCTTCCTGCAGCGTATTGATTTTTTGCTCCCTGCTCTGGCCTTTTGCTCATCCTTTTCAGCAGCTGGCGGTGAAATGAAATATAAGGTTTGAAAAACTAAAAATACAAAATGTGACAGCTTCATTGCTCYGAGTGATGGTATTTCGAGGGGACTCGTGACCTGAAAAAATGGAGGCAATGCCATCCCAGCCTCCTACTCACGTGGTGAGGAAGAGAGCAGAGGAAAGGAAGGATTTGAGGCTTGGGTGTGCAGCTTTGTCATTGCCAGGCTTGGGAGTGACCCTGACCCTTCTGCAGAGGCACCTCTGTCTTGCTGTGGAGGTTTGGGAATAGGAAGGGATGCCTGCAGTCCCAGGACATGGAATGTGCCATTTTTGTCCCTGCCACACCTTTACACAGGACACATCATCCTGCTGTACCCGTCTGAGCAGGGAAGGTGGCTGTGGGACCCTGAGGTGATGGGAGCAGGGATAAATCTGGGAGCAGGGATAGACCTAACAGCCCGTCGCTGTCTGTCGGTACTCGGAGCGTGTTTTAGGGCTATTTACAGGCTTTTGAGTGGTTACTAATTAGCAAGTGCCGCAGCTCACTGCGACACGGCAGCCGGCTTCGTCGGAGAGTGCCCAGCAGGGTTTAAATTACTTGTCATTTGCCTTGTTTTGCTTGGCCATTTGAATGCTTGACTCTCTCCTAATTGGCATCGTAACCGCTGGGGTGACACGCTCAGAGGCTCTTGATTGGATTCCTTATTTTTTTTTTGGAGGGGGGAAGCCTGGCAGATGCTGCAGAAATTAAGCAATAGGGTTTAATTYCTCTGTGTTGTTTGAGAGACACGCGATGCAGAAGGGAGAAATCCCTTGGGTTTGCCATGTTAGGGTGAACTCAGCCTGGGATTTGGATGGTGCAGGTAGAGTTTAAGCAAGGGGAGTTCATCCCTTCCCTTCTCCCTTGGTGCTGTGGGCTCCTGGGTTTTGGGAAGGTTCTGCAAAGGTGGAGGAGCAATTTGCATGCTTGAGTTGTACCAGCAGAGATGGATAGTTCTGGAAGGTGTTCCAGGGTTTTGAATGGCTTAATCTGTGTGTGTCTACAGGGAATTACACAGCCCAAAACCCAGGACAAGCATAAAAACTTCCCTGGTACCACAATGAACATCACAAGGGATGTGGGGTTGGAATTGGAACGTGAAATCCCAGAATGGTTTAGGTTGGATGGGACATGAAAGTCACACAGSTTTGAATAGTGTAATAACAAAATGATCACAGGGTGATTTAGGATTTTTGGTATGGGGGTTATGGGGAYAAGATGGAGGACTCTGGGCATGTCCAGCCTTTCTCYTTCTTCTTCTTGKTCTCCAWTTTCTGCAGTGATGTTGGCACTTTGGGATTGGTYTAGAGTAGAAGTGCACTGTCTAACATAGGTGATAGGTATTGGGAATTAAGTGTAAATRTGWTATACRTWGTTTGTAGTATAAAAGGACAACACCRCCTCGGGGGSSG
>NDFG01000003.1:964518-1002343 GCA_002167245.1 Sporophila hypoxantha | reverse complement strand
TTWARGKYCCTTCCACCCCTGACTGTAGGGGATGGCTGGGTGAGCCCTGGTGCCCATSTCCTGCCTCTGGCTTTGCTGTGGGCTCACAAAGCCCAGGGGTTTGGGATCCCCGTGCTCCTGGGCAGTTTCTGTGCCCACTGCAGAGCCGAGCTCGGCGGTGCGCTGCTGTGGTTATTAAATCCGATGGCGATGAATGGGACATGACACCTGTGTATATGATTCAAATCGAGTCATCCCATTACACGGTGTAAATCAATAAACAAAATGTAGCCGCTGACAGCATTTACAGTTCCCCCTATTACTGCCAACCAGCCCATTTTCTGTGCATGAAAGAGGCATTTACACCCCATTTAACTGTGCTTTGATGTGGGATCCTGTTCCCGGGAAGAGGGGAGGCTTTGACAGGTGGCATTAGGAGAAGGGGAGATCTACAGCGCTCATTTGCAGAGACCTGAGCCGAGGGTTGTGAAACACATCTTCACCTGTTTGTGCTGTCCATCACCCTAATTGATGATGTGCAGGGTTGGCAAACAGAGCTTGGACARGGAGAGGTGATGCTGGTGGTGTTGGAATACAGCTGTGCTGGCCTTTCCCTATGGATCAGGAGGGAGGGAATGTTGTTTTCCCTTCTGTCCTAGCTGGGGAATGGTCTTTCTCTCAAGCTGAGTGTCAGGGAGAGAAAGGATGAAGGAGAAGCAGGCTGGGACAYGCTCTGAGGGACATCGCTCTTAGAACACCTCAACTGTCCGATTTGATTTTATTTAATGGGCTTTGCAATCTGGTGATTAATCTGGTAATSRCAGCAAATGTTACAGTCACGGCTGGCAATAAAAATATAACCTAAAGTAGATAAAACCCCTCTTTTTCTTCTCTTTTCCATTTTTTTCCCCGCTGAGAAATTGTCAGATGACATCTCTCCCCTTTATGAGAGGCGGCAGGAGGGAGAGGGAGATGCATGTGAGGGGAAAACCTGATCCTTGCTGCATCTCTGCAGGGCTCAGAAAAGTTCCAGCTCCTTGCTGGTGTAGAGGGGCTCAGCAGTTCCCCCACCCTGAATTTAGGCAAAGTGGTTTTTGGGGGAGGCATGGGCAGGGATCAGACCGGCTGCCCTTGGAACTGCAAATTGATAGTTTTGTCTCGTTTCCTGGAACTGCACCAAATCGCTGGATTACTCCAAAAAGCACAAGAAAGGCCTGTCTTTCCCTCTGCCTGCCTTTGTTGTTGCTTGATTTTGTKGGTGTTTTGCCACTGCAATTGGCTACGTGGATGAAAAGGGCAGTTTTGTGACCAAGAAGCAGAGACGTGGCTAGAAAACAGCAAACAGGAGGAGGGATTTTACAAAATGTACAGCTTGAACATCCTTTTGTCAGCATAGAGACATAAATCCAGGCACATTTTTCACATTCCTCATCACRTTTTCCTTCAGATTTCCACCAAAAAATGTCCCTTAAGCCCCAAAACGCAGCTTGGCAGGAGACAGCCCTGGTGTTGATTCTGGAGGAACAGCATTCCCATATGCTTTGCTTAGTCCAGATCTGCTTCCAGTAAATATCCTCAGCAGCCAGGATTGAAGTTCGATTCTCTGCCAGTCATCCTCATCTAAGACTTGCATTTATTTATCCTTTATCACTCCCTTGGCCAGTGTCTGGCGTGACTTCAGCCCTTTCTTTGCCCAGCTCCTCGAGCTTTTATTGTAACTGCCATGGGAATGGTGAGTTCCCTGTGTCCCCTCATGCTGAGGGATGCAGGGGATGGGGATGGCATTTCCAGACTGACTCGATGCCAGACCTGCAGGCTGGAGCCCATGGAGATGACAGGGAGAGGGCTGGCAGATAGGGAACAGGGCTGGGGCTCCTGGAAGAAAGGGGAAAGGGGATGTTTCAATGCAACTTCTCATTAGAAAAGGTTAAATATATCAACCCAGGACRTTTCTTCTTATTAAAAGGGTTGGGTTTGATGCTTCCTTTCTAATTAGGAACAAGTCAGGAAAGATTTTGAWACCTTTTGTGTGATTGTGTTTGAGCTGTTTCCCCGCAGACTTGGGAGCAGTTGGCGTTTGCATGGCAGGGCCCTGGGGCTCTGGGTGGGAGCAGGGCCGTGTCCTGTCCTGGGGAGGCCAACAGGAAAAAACAGCCTTAGACTTGRTGAGTTTCAAGCCAAAAAAAGCTTCAGACAGCACCTCCAGACTCATTAAAGCTCAGGAAGGTGACCTGGCTCTCCTGCAGCCAGCAGGGAGGGGAGCTGCAGGTGTGTTTACCTGCAGGCACTGGGAGTTTTGCACCCTCTGGCACCGAGCTGCATCATTAGTGTTGCCTGATTTCCTCTGCCACCTTGGGAAAGCTGGTTTTTAATGCCTCGGTGTCCTGTGTGCCCTCCTGTGCCCTTCCCCGGGCTGCTGAGCACCATCTTTTAACTTTGAAGGAATTGTCACCCTTCTTATGCATCTTCCCCATCTTTCCTTGGCTGTCTGTCACCTTTTGCTGCCAAATTTTCTGGACTGTGAAATGAAGCTTTTATTATCTTCCGAAAAGGGGGGGGGGGGCAGAAATTAAATTAGTGAAATTAAAAAGATGATGATGATGATGACGACTGTAACCTGACTTCAACCCTTTTCATTCTGCCTCACATAGCGAGGCAGCCGGCTCTGTTCTGGAGCTTCTGCTTGGATTGCTGGAAARAACCAAACTTTTACTTTCAAATTAACCTGTCAAATCATATATTTATAAGGGAATTGAAGGCAGGAGAATGAGGGTCCCGGATATTCCCACGCATCAATTAGGGGGAAAATTAATTACAATTTACTGGCATTACCACATTAGAGCTCCCTTGATTAGAGAGCAACTTGCTCTGTGCTCTGGAAAAAGGTAAATTAAGGAGTTTGGAGGGAGGGGGTCCTGGGCTGGTTCTGTGGGCAGAACCTCCAAGAGAAGATACTTGGATTTGATATCTCCTCAAAAAAGCTGTTTTGGGATCTGAGTGCATTGGACACTCCAAAAATTGCTTGTTTGACCTTGACAGAGCACTTGGTCTGGGGCTGGGTGATCTCCAATGCTAGGGCAGGGAAAAGCTGATTCTCCTCATCCTTGTCAGCACATCTCACCCCAACCTGGTGCTGCATCCTTGGCCTGATGAGATCCCTGCTTGATCCCATTGCCAGGGAGTCCCAGAGGGTCTATCAGATATTTTGTGGGGTCATTCTGGGGGTTATTGAATATTTCATGGG
Organism: Sporophila hypoxantha; assembly: GCA_002167245.1. NCBI lineage: Eukaryota > Metazoa > Chordata > Aves > Passeriformes > Thraupidae > Sporophila > Sporophila hypoxantha. The sequence continues at coordinate 999,120 of NDFG01000003.1, read as the reverse complement.
CCTAAATTAGTGCTGGAAAGAGCCCCCAGGCCGTGGTTCCCCAATGTCCCTTGTGTGGCTGCTAAATGGAAAGACCTGAAGAAATGGGACCTGGGGGAATGGCTGCAAAGCTGCTTTTCCATGGGCAAGCCAATCTCATTCCTGCTCCAAACAGCCAGGCCATTAACAATTTGCTGCTGCAATAAAGGCTGTGGCACAGGCAAAAGCCACAGGGTGAGGTGAGGCACAGGAATTCCCTCCAATCCCACTTTTTTCTGCACCCCAGGGCAGCTTTGTGCCATGGAGGCAGCAGCTGTACAGAGAGAAGGTCAGAGGAGGCTTTGATGGGGTCCAGGGAGGAGGGGAGGCAGATTGTGTGCTGCAGGGAGAGGGAGGGATTTCACAAAACTTTGAGGAGTTTGGGAACAGATGAACCTGGCACGCGGCCACCTTCCAAAGCCTGTTGTGGGTTGTGGTTTTTTTAATATTCCTGGCATTACCCACCAGCAGAGATGAAATTCATAGGCTCAGAAAACCCAGATTCTGGGGTCAAAACTCAGGCTGTGATGCGTCAAATCCAGAGTGGGAATGGAATTGTGGTACTGGAAATCACCCTGGGACAGAGTGAGCATCCCTGGGAGCTGGGAGCAGTGTGCCTGCAGGGCTTTGTGGGAGTGCCTCTTTTCAGGCAGCTGGGACAGGGATATTCAATATTTGCCCTGGGAAGGTGAGATTGGGTGTCAGAACCCAGCACATCCCTCTGGCTGTCCTGAGCAGCCCAGACCCCTGCCAGGGGGCTCAGAGACCCTGGCACAGAGCCCAAAATGCCCCTGTGGTTTTGATTATGACCCATGGAGCAAGTTACCAACCTTAGATGAAGATCAGCAAGCCACAACAGTTTAAGTAGAATATTAGTGAAGTTATCATGGGGTGGAAAAGTAGATTTTGGGATTTTTGATATGGGGGTTCAGGAGGCAAGATGGAGGGAACTGGACGTGTCCAGCCTTTCTCCTTCTTCTTCTTGGCCTCCATCTTCTGCTGTGATGGTGGCACTTACAGATTGGTTTAAAGTAGAAGCTCACTGTCTAACACAGGTGATAGGTATTGGGAAGTAATTGTAAACATTGTACATGTAGTTTTTAGTATAAAGACATAACACTGCCCCGGGGGCAGGCAGAGTGCCTGGAACTGCCCTGCTGGATGGACCTCGGCAGGACAGGAGAAAATTTTTTACAGATAAGATAAAATAAACAACCTTGAGACCGAGAAATGAAGAGCCCTGACTCCTTCTTCAAGCACCGGGCTGGGAAAAGAGACTTTGGAACTTTTCTCAGGGTCACTCTGACCAGCTAGAGACCCCRACAATTGGGTGCTTGGAGCAATGGTCCAGCTACTGGGACCAGTCCCAGACTCCTCATTGTCAATCCCTTGCAGAACAAAGCTGGTTTATGGCCGGGGTGTGCCACCTCTTATCAAGGACACTGCAGCTGTGGCACGAGGTGCCAGGGACCCTGTGGGAAGGAGGGGGAGCCCAGGGCTGTGCTCTCATTCCCTGTGTGCCCGTGCCAGGGAGAGCAGGATCCAGCCTCGGAGCTGCTGCTGTGCCTGAGGCCATTCAGGCCGGGCAGGCTTGGGAGGGATGCATGGATGGAGGGTGCTGTGCCCTCCCCATGGGCTGTCCTGGCCAAGCCAGCTGTTTCTGGGGTTGTCCCCACTGTGGGGCTGTCCTCACATTGCTGACCAGCCCTTGCTGAAACCAGCCCTGAGCCTGCCTGAGCTGCCAGGAGAGCTCTCAGCAGCAGCTCCAGGTGGATTTACACCAGGCAAGGATCCAGCCCTCCTCAGGAGCTGAGGGYGGGAGAGACACTGGGGTTAGGGACCCCGAAAGCACAAACATCCCTGTGACAAGCTGTTTGAAGCCAAGCTGATCAGAGAAGGTGACAGCCCTGCCACATCTGGGAACAGCTTCTGTGTCCTCCTTGCTGACAGGAGGAGTTTGATTCCTTTAATATTTGATGTGTTCTGTCTTTTGCAGTGTTTGTTTTTGGCGTTGTGGGTTTTGACTTGTTTTATTTTTTTATTTTTTTAAACTATGCTGCTCCTCAGTACCAGCTGCCCATTTGCCATGGGCATGGGAGCTCTGCAGGAGCCAGGGGAAGGCAGACAGTGTGACAGCAAATGTGAAACCTGGGGGCCTGGAAACTCTGCCTGACCTGGGAGATTTCTGCTTCTTCTCCCCATCCACCTTTCCAGCTGGAGTTGGGGGCTGCATTCTTCCTACGTGCAGGAAGAGGCAGAGGATSGTAACATGACATTTAATCCTCCTCCTGCTCCCTGTGTCACTCTGCTTGAAGCTGGGGGTGGCAGCAGGGAGGTGACCTCCTGGGAAACTCTTGGACCATCTTGCCTCAGACCCCTTTTTCCCATCCTGGTCCCATTCCTGCTGCAGATGGGCAAAGCTCCCACCTGGAGAGCAAATTTTGTGCAGCTGGGACAACTTCTGCTCTCCTGATGGCTTTTTTCCCCTCTCCTGGGACATCCCTGCAGAGGAAAATCTTTGCATGTCTTGAAATGCTGAGCTGAGGGTCTGGGAGGRGAGGGCAAGAAGTGTGTGCTGAAGTCACCTAGGGGGATTTTTTGGGGAATCTCACAGAAACAATCGTGGAGGGTCTGGAGAAGCTCTGCAGACAGCAGGACAGGGGGCTGTGCTTTTTGGAGGGGCTCCTGGAGCAGGACTGAGCTGGGGAACATGTTCCCCTCTGACAGGGAGCTTTGCTTGGTGACATGCTGCCCACATTCCCAGCAGGGAGGCAGGAGCAAGACCCCAGAGAGGACGAGCAGAGGCTGTCCCAGGCTCGGAGCTGGCAGGGCGAGCTCTCTGCCACACAAAGGCTTCCCCCATTGACATCAATGCACGTGGGTGCCACAATTACTGCAGGCTCTGACATCTGAAAGGAGCAGAGCCACCCTTGCTGTAATTCACTGCCACTCTGATTGCAGGGCAGAGCAGGGAAAAGTCAAATTACCCAAAAAAGCAAAAAGGGAAAGCGATAAAGCCGTGCCTCTCTGATGGAGGTCAGGGTGGTGTGGGGCAGGACAGGAGACCCAGCTGCCCTTCTGCCCTTGCCATGCCCAGGCAATGTTGTCCAAGCTCCAGTCTGAAGGTCTTGCCTTGGGCATGGTGGGATGGGGAGGTTCATCTCTGCAGGATTTGGAGGTGTGGGTGCTGGTGTGAGCCAGGCCAGAGCAGAACAAATGCAGGATGTTCCCTCGCGGGCATTTGCTTGGGCAAATGTCTTCTGAGTGGGTTCTGAAGGAGTGGGGCTGACATGGGAGTTAGCCTGGCTGGGTGGGGATTACTGCTGTTGGCTCGGGGTCAGGCAGACAAATCCTGCTTTCTGGTTGCTTTCTGGAAGCCCAGCGTGACGTGCCTGACAGCAGAGCTGTGGCTTGAGCCTCCTAAGCTGAGCAACGTGAATTTCCCCTTTCCCTCTCCAAGTGTCGGCCGTCTCTGCCCGAGGGTGCTGGACAGCCTAACTCCAGCTCCAACTTGCTATCAGCTTCTCTCCATAACTTGCTTTTGAGACTCTCTGCCTGCATTTCGTGCGGATTTTGCTCCTGCCCAGCAGCTARGAGGAGGAGGAAAGCACTGCCCCACATTCAACTGCTCCTTTGCAGCCACTGCATCTCCCCAAATCCCCCCMGAGCGCATGGRAGGGACCCTGGKTAGGCATCRCTGCTCTGCTTTYCCCTCCCTCCTCCTTTTCCTCCTTTCAAGGTGCATTTCTACATCTGTTGGATGCAGCAGCGTGCCAGCTCGGTTAATTACAGTCTGCTTACCTGAATTCCCCTGTGGAATTCCAGCTGGATAACAGTATCCTTCACTGGTGAGCCTTAAAGAATCGCGGGCAGCCAGACCCCTCTGCCTTTGGGTGTAAACATGGGTTTATGATGCTCAGAGCTCCCCAGGGCAGCAGCAGGGATGTGGTGGTGTGTGACAGCATTCACAGGGGTCTCAGGTTGAGGGAAGAGACGAGGATCTGACTCCATGTTTCAGAAGGCTTGATTYATTATTTTATGATATATATTACATTAAAACTATACTAAAAGAATAGAAGAAAGGATTTCATCAGAAGGCTAGCTAAGAATAGAATAGGAAGGAATGATAACAAAGGTTTGTGGCTCAGGCTCTCTGTCCAAGCCAGCTGGACTGTGATTGGCCATTAATTAGAAACAACCAACATGAGCCCAATCACAGATGCACCTGTTGCATTCCMCAGCAGCAGATAACCATTGTTTACATTTTGTTCCTGAGGCCTCTCAGCTTCTCAGGAGGAAAAATCCTAAGGAAAGGATTTTTCATAAAAGATGTCTGTGACAGTGGTGGTTATCCCTAAAGGCTTGAGAGCTGGTGCCTTGCCTGCTCACTCTGGAATGGGGCTGGCATCTGTCTGTCCAGGAGAGCAGCCAGCAGGGATGGTGGGAAATACAGACCATGGGAACAGAGCTGGGAGCCACGAGGCTCACAGGAGGGGGATGAAAACACTTTGAGCTGATCTAATGCTTAAGTGGACAAGATAATGGGATACTTTTTTTCCTTATTGGCCCACCAGATAAGTCGTTAATGCAGGCGATTTCCAGCGGGCGCCTGTGATTTGCATGGATACAAAAGAGCGAGAKTTTCATTATTTAGTGGGGCGCTGCTTGATCAAGGGCTGCAGAGAGGAACTCAGGGCTGATTTGGTGCACTATTTATGGTCCTTCATTAGCAGCTGGAGGGAGCTTTGTCCCGCCTCAGCTCCGAGTGTCTCCAGCGTATTGTCAGCTCAAGAGGAGCATTTTGCCTGAGCCTTGTTGGATGATAAAGTTATCAGCATTCACAGTTACTTTGCTGCTGTTGTGGGCCCCGGATCAGATGTTCTTGGAGGTAATGGGTGCGATTTTTGTTTCAAAAAAGTGCTCATCTACCACAAAATGATGAGAGGTGAGGCTGATGTCTGGAGAAGAGCACCTTAGGAGGTGCTGGCATGGGAGTTTCTCTCTCCATCACTTCCTGCTCCATCTCTGGCTCATTCCAGGCCAGCCAGGCAGAGGAAGGACACCCTGAACCCCCCAAATCTCTCATTCATTCCATGCTGACCTCCAGTTCAGTGATCCCAGGGGAAGCAGTGTGCTCCTGCAGACCCTGCTTAGCTTGTGCTCTAAAGCAGCTTTCCTTTGCTCTGACTGATTTTTCCGCACTCTCTCTCTCTCGGGAGGACGATGTAATCTCTTTCCTTATTGACACTCTTGGCAGATCCGTATGGAGAATGCAGTCTGGGGGTGATGCTGCAGGAGCTGGGCCATCAGGTCACTGAAACCCCATTATTTGGGATTGCAATTCCTGCCTCCTCAGAGGGGTGAGAGCAGTGTCCTGGGGGTCTTTGGTAAAACAAATTACTCAGGAAGGGTTTCACATGCTCTGGCATCCCAAATCTATAAACAGCAGAGGCTTTAGTGAGCTTCTGTTAGGGGAATCCATCCTTTCCACCCCACTCACCAGAGCTTGGGGGTTCAGGGCTGCTGGCAAGAGGGAGGATTTGCTATTCAAGGCACAGGGGCAGGAAAGCATAGCTGAAAGGTGTCAGTGCAATCTCACTGGCCTTTGTGCCTTTATTTATCTGAAATCCCACAGAGCTGTCCTTCACTGCAGCTTGGATCAAAATTCATCTGATTRTGGTGTGGGTTTTGCAAGGTGTTTTTTTTATTTAAAGCCCCAGTTACTGTGACAGTGCAGGAATCTCTGTCTGCCTTCTCCTTCTAATGAGAAAGTTTGTCTGAGTATTTGGAGGTGAAGCARAGCTTTCCTAGGGAAGGAAGGCTGTGCTCCCAGGCAGGGCTTTATTGCCCATAAGCAGCTGGCTTTCTCCTGTGCCACTGAGCTTGTCCGTGAGCTGCTCTGAGCCAAATCCAGCCCTGGTTATTGTGCAGAGTAATCATAGAAGTGTCTCATTTAAACCAGGAGTGAACTGAGGCCAAGAAATAACTCTCCAAAGAATCAGCCTCATCTTCTCCACCTGCCTCTCCTTGCCCCATAATCTGCCTTGGGAAGCTTGAGGGAGTGCAGTACCTGATCCTTTAACCCATGGGAGGCAGGACCTGGTGTGCAAAGGGTGCAGGCTGGAGGCTGCCCAGGAGCCCCAACCTCCTTCTTGGGCAGAGCCAAGGTGGGCTCTGGAAAGGCTTGCAAGCTTTCAGCAGGTGAGAGAGCACACGGGGGTCTGGGCAGGGCTGTGGCAAGGCGGGAGGGAGGGTCGTGTGACAGCTCTCGGGGCCGGCCGGCCCTTTGGCATATGGAGCCGTTGTGCTTGGGTGCTTCGTTTTAAAGAATTTTCAAAGAGCCCGTCCATCTGGGCCCCCTCGCTGCTGCCGGCGCGGCAGGGCGCCGAGCAGATGGTTTGCAAACAAAACAGCTTCGGCTCAGGAGGGGAAGGAGACCTGTCCAGAGAGGCTGGAGCTCAGCCCCAGCACCGCGAGCGGGGCGCTGGCAGCGGCATTTCCCTAGGCCAGGCAGGTGTGTGGCTGTGGGCAGGCAGGATCTGCTGCTCTTGGGGGTGTTGGTGCCCCTGCAGACCACCTGGTGGCTGCACTGTGAGGGCTTTGATCCCAAATCCTGCCCTGGAGAGCTGGCTGGGAGCTGCTTGTTGCCTCTGCCTCGCATCCCTGTCCTCACGCACAAACGCGCGCGCTCCTGAATGCGGGATCACTTTGCAGAGGTCGGTGCTGAGCAGTTTAGGGAATGGCTGATCTGCTGCTCGCATTACCTGAGCTTTCCTTGAAAATCCTTCAGCCATCCAGCCGCTGACCCTGAGATGTGACAAGCTCACAGCTCTTGCCAATAAAGCAGCGACTCGGTTTGAATAATATCTGACAATTACGTGCTGAGCCCCAGCATTATGCAATATTTATGCATGTGTCTGGACTGTAAAACAGTGATTRTCTAAAAGGAGTAATTGTTTGCAGTCTTACACTGAATTTCTTTTCTTCTTTGGCCTTGGAGAGCCACACTGTTAATCAGCAGCACACACGGCACTCGTTAAACRCTTCCACTGAAACCAGCCCCACCATTAGCCCAGCAGGGCTCTGAGCAGTGTCTTGGTGCAGTGGCACAAGGTTCAGTGCACGGAGCTTTATTTTACTGCCTTGGGCTGGTGGATTGCTCATGCTTGGAGAGCCAGGTGGGTGAAGAGGGCCAGCACCCACCCCTGCTGGCTGAGCTTGYGTGGGATAACAGGCTTTGATGTGCTGAACAGAGAGGTGCCTGGGCAGAAGGGCTGAGCCCGGGCACCCAGCGAGGCTTTTCACCCTCCCTTTCTCTCCTGGACACTCAACCGCGCCCCCGTGCCCTTGGAGCAGAGCAGTGATTGAAATCTCTCTTTGTTCCTCATCCCTCCGCCACAGCAGCTGCCCTTTAGTTTTTTTTCTCCTCTTCTCTTCTTTTTCCAAGTGTTGTCGGCTGTCAACCTGGGCCGAGGAGGGAGTCAAAGCTGAAGAGACAAATGTGGGCTGTCACATCGCAGGGGTGGGGTGGGACAGAGAGGSCAGCCCGGCCTSCTGCCCCGTGGCCAGCAGGAGGAGGGACTGCCCAGCACATGGGAGCCCCCGGCACGCTGGGGCCACGGGGGTGATGTTTGTTTCTGCAGCACAGAAGAAAAGCCTCTATTTTGAGGAGAAAAAACAAGCTTTTCCATCCTTTTGGTGCTCTGCAGAGGTGGCAGCAGGGCAGAAAAATGTTTTCCAGCTTGCATTCCGGTGACAGCATGGTCACAGCGTTTGGCACGGGATATATCCCAGTGTAATTCCTGCAGGAGGCTGGGATTCGAGGTGGAGAAAGGCTCAGGGGACCAGGCAGTGGAGACAGACAATGTGCCTGGTCAGCAGAACAGGCAGCRGAGCTGGAGAGGCCAGGATTACTGCTGCCACAGCTTGTTAACATAAACTAATACAGGCTGCTGCGTTGGACGCAGGGAGATAGGAGGGAGAAAAATGGGAAGCGTGTGCAGGAATAAGGGCCCAGATAATGAAGCTGGCAATGAGAATGCAAAGCAAAACAAAACTGGAAGAAATGCTGTTGTTGCAGAGTGCAGGCTCTGTCTGCTTCMGCTTCTTGCTGCTTCTCAAAGTCTTTATTCGTGGCTGGGATGGTGCTTTCCACAATGCTGGAGTCGCTGCTTCACCCCCAAAGCTGTGGGAAGAGAGGRTGAGTGTCCTGTTTAAGGCCTCAATGGCACTAACATTGACTCAGCCAGAGTGTCCCACTACCATAGAGGGGTGTGAGCAGGGTGATGCTTCCCAGCACCTCCTGGACAGGATCTTACAGCAGGAGACACATTATCCATGACCAGGATGGGTTGCATGCCCTTCCCAGCCCATGCAGGAGTAGTTCCCTGCTGCTGAAGTGGAAGAGCCAGCAATGAAATGGCTTTTGCTGGTGGCTTTTTGGGTTCCTGCAGCAAAAGCAGAGCAAGGGCTGTAGTTATTCCTGAGAAATTTGGGATGAAAGGGCTCCTTGCACATCCTGACAAGGGAGGGATAAGGCAATAGGAGATGCAGGTGTCACCCTGGGATGTGCTGTGGCAGAGATCACCAYGCTGAGTGTTGGGTTGCAAGAGGGCAGGGGATCTCCACCCCTCTTTGTTGGGTATGAAAAGTATGGAGAGGAGTTTGCTGCAGCATGTGGGACCAGACACCCACCCTGGCAGCACGGGGCCAGCCCTGCTGAAAGGCAGCACTGGTTTTATGAGGTGTGCTGCCTTCTTGCCTAGAGTGTCCTGCCTTCTCACAGGTCCCTGAGCCGTGGACAATTCATCTGGTTTTATGGTGATGACGGAAGAATCCAATCTGCAGCCTGTAGCTGGAAAGTTCAGAGCCACGCAAGGCTGGCTGGGGAGGAGAGCAGGTTTTATTGATGGCCTGGGCTCCTGGATGTTGTGTGGGAGGAATCTTGTTAATGGGTCCCTTGGGCCATTGCCTCCTGACTCTGCCATATCTCCTTATTCACCTGCCTCATCTCCAATGGTGTCTTTTTTATTTTGCYTTTTTTTTTTTTTTTGCCTTTTTCCTGCTCCCTTTGGATGTTGCAAGGCCTTTTAAAAATGCAGCAGGAAGGGAGGATGTGGGGCTGACCAAGGCACCTGCCAGTCCTTTGCCATCCCTCATGATGTGTCCTTCAGCATCAGAGATCACCACAGAAGATGTCCTGGGCTTCGTGATGTGCCTCTGACAACACAGAGCGATGGCCTTGGCTCCAAGGTGACCAGGGAGCTGCTGATGGGCTGCAGCCCCATCAGTCTCTTGTGTCGCTTGAAGGGGTGAAAGGATGATCACTCACTGCTCACCTTCCTGAAGTCATCCCACGGCCGTGCTCCGCAGCYGGAATTGTGCATCCTCACAGGAGCAGTGCTGCCGCTGGAGCCTCATGGTTGGTTGTTGGGGAAGATGAAACAGGAAAGCCTTATAAATATARTTGTCTGGCTAAAGATTTTGAGAATATAGAAACTATAAGCGAGATTGAAATGAAAGCAAGCTTTGAGATAACTTAATTACTGAACAACTGGAAAACAATGGTGTGGCTGGCTGAAGGTAATCCCCTTTTGATGAAACAACACCCTCTGCTTGCAGACAGGCCCAAGGGTCAGAGCAGACCCTACAGCTTGGCAGAAGGGGCCCAAAGAGGAGTTTTTAGGGTTTGAAATGTAACACAGGATGACAATGTAATGATTCTTATAGGCTGTATGTAAATGCTGTAGGATTTGTATCTTTGTACTAGATTGGTTAGTGAGAATCAGAATATTCAACACAGGAGAAGATTTATTGTATTGTAACGGGAACCTTACTCTCTTACCCTTTTACCCTCTTACCCCTTTTACTCTCATATGCTTTTACTCTCTCACCCTCTCATCCTCTCTCCCCCTCTCTTCTCTCAGGCCTGCTCTGAGCTGTGGCTGGCAGCTCCCAGCAGGGCCCTGCACCCAGGCCCTTTGCAATAAACCACAAGCTCCATGACCTGCTGCAGAGATCTCCTGTCTCCATCCATCCCCACCATCCTACCCCCAYTGCTCCTACAGTTGGTGTCACGGGGYGTGCAGATCAGACTCCACTTTCTGGCCCACTTTTGATAATTAATTGATAGTTGAAAATGTTTGACAAACAAACAGCAAACAGGAATCAAACCGGCTCACGTGCGCATTAACATTTCATGGCGCCTTTCTTGTTTGTTTGCTTTTAAATCACAAAACGCTGTGATACATTTTTAATCGAAAGCACTATTGGCTGTTGCCATCACTGTTCCGATAACTTCAGTGATGAAAAAGAAGTTCAATGCAGAAATGTAATGGGATCTTTTAGGAGGTGGGCGATGGGTTCGTGACAACCGTTTTCACTTCTACAAAGAGCATTTTTGTCAGGGAGAAATATATTTAAAAACATTCTTATTTGAAGAAACTCTCAGAGCTCTCTGGATGCTCTTTGATGGCTCCCGGCATGGCAGAGCAGCACACGATGGGCTGTGTGTGGTGGGAAGGTGGGGGGTGATGACTGAYTGTGTTTAGTGTCCCCAGGGCTGGRTCCTCAGCCCCTTGAGGGGTGGCTTCCTTGCAATCATGTTTTTAAACCCTCCTTAAGGTGCTCTCAGAAGAAAATCCTCCCTCCTGGCTAAACCCAGTGACTTGCAGACAACAGCCTTATCTTGAAAGCTTAACTAAGGTTTTCTCCCCCCTCCTATGAAGGCAGGAGATGAAAGGCATTTGTTTGTGTGCATCTGTGTGGGAATGCAGCACAGTAAATAGTGGRTAGGGAATATTAATACAGGACTAAACCCATCCCTGGCATGAATCACAGGGAGGACATATGTTGTGACAACTTTCCTAAGGGGGTTCTGGCCAAGGTAGATACCGAGTGTTCCCCAGAGGGAAGGAGGAGGGAATGACAGCTCTTTTCTTTCCAAGACTGATGTAATTAAAGAGTTATAATGTCCTTTAACTTCACTGCCCTTGGCACTCTTGTGCACTGGCGTATTTATTTATTATTTTTTTTAGCACTGATGAGTGACTAATAGGGTTTATGTGAAGAGGCAGGAGGCCCTGAAATACAGTTCAGCACTGTGCAGAGGGAATGTGATTTTATTTCCCTAGGATTGAGCATCCATCCATCCATCCATCCATCCATCCATCCATCCATCCATCCATCCATCCATCCATCCATCCATCCACCTTCCCTGAGCGTGAGGTTAAACCCTCTGTCCTTCCCACTGTCACTTAACACACTGAACTTTGTCAAGAGAAGCTTATTTTAATTTAATAGAAAAATACATTATACATAATGCTCCCCATAATTTTCCCTCTGATCTGAAGGAGAATCTGCTGGTCTGCCCAACCCAGCCCAATACCTGCGGATTTGTCGCTGCATGGTTTAAATAATAGCAATAACAATACCAGTAGCAATAATATCCTTTGCTGCTGTCCTTGAATGACAAAGATGATGGAAAATGAAGTTGTAGATAGCTGGAGATGACAATGTGAGTATGCTYTACCCATCTTCCAGGTTATTAGCAGGTGTCAGTCACTGGAAGGAATCTAATAATTTCCAGATGCAGTGGTGTCTCCAAACGYCAGCCGTGCTGCTGTGGCTGCAGAAAGCAAATGGTTTTATGGGCTCAATTTCCATTCCTGCTCAGTCTTGTTGTTTGAGAGGCTGTAATGGTGCAGTGTCTGTGGCCACATGGCATTGTCCACTGCAGTAGGGTCCTGACATGCCACTCATGGGTGTCACCATGTCACAGACAGCACCTGCTACCTGTTGCTGCTGTGGAGTTTCACCACCCAACCCTTCCCACCTTGCCCTGCTAATGGCCCTTACCCAGTTATCCATCCTGGATTAATCTGGGGAATCCCYCTCTGGATGGAGGGGAAGATAGGGTGATGGTGAGGCTGTCACTGCTGAGAAAGGGGGAGCACAAGGGGTCTGTTTGCCCCTCTCCCCATCCCTATGGATGTGTTGTGTGTTTCCTGAGCTCTTGTGAAGTTAGCCATGAGGGGACAAATTGCTCCCTTGGACAAAATGCTCCCTTGGACAAAATGCTCCCTTGGAATCTGCATCCTGATGAGAGGGCTATAAACACACACTAATAATCCCTGTCTGAGTGAACACGACACGCACCATGGGTGTCAAGGCTTGCTGCCCTGGGGAGGGCTGCTCCCACATGCCTTWCCTGGAGGTCCAGCCAGTCGGGAGGAGACAGGGAGCCACAGGAGTTCATTGTTTCCCAAGCAGGCGGTGCTTTGCGAGCTTGAAGTGAGCACCAGATGGGCAGAGATGATGAAAGAGGCATCGGCGTGAAAGGCTTCCCTCTAGGGTGTTAAATATTACATTCCCCGAGCCCGCTGAACTGTTGAAACCAATAGAACTAATTAGGGAGCCGGTGCCGGGGAAGGACACGCCGTGGCTGGCGGCTGGAAGTGGTGCCAGATCCCACAGAACCCTCCCTTTGTCTGTCCCAGCGCCTCTCCTGAGCGTGGCAGACAGGGCACACCATCCTTTGGGGGACAGCCCTGGAAAGGGAGTGTGTCCCCTGTCCCAGGGCCACCTTCTAGCATGAATGAGGGCTGGGAAGCAGAGGGCACAGCTAACTCTTGTGCAGCAGGTTTGGCTTCCCCCCATTTTCATCTGCTGAGCAGACTGAGAAGATGCCAGGGGTGTTTGCACAGCTTTGGAGAGCTGTCCTGTGGTCATGGTGAGCTCTGCCAGGAGTTTCCAGGGGATGAGAGTAGAGCAGGGCTGGCTGGGGTATAGGGGCTCTGGAGAGAGTGTTAAAGTCACCATCACTGTGTGCCTGCTCCTCTATTCTAGTGACAAGCCAGGCTCTGTAAGCAGAGCACCCTGGTGACCCCATCAGCACAGGCTGACCACCAGGGTTTGGCTGGATGTCAGACCTTGGCCCCTGATTATCACCTGCTGCTCCCCAGCACTGCCCTCCCCTCAACAGGGAGCCAGCTGTGCACCTCAGCTCCCCAAAACCCATCTTTACCTGGATTTCTGCCTCTGCTGGGGGAGYTCTTGCCCTGGTATGCGGGAGAGCCATGAGGGAGGGTTAATCCATCCCTGTGCCCTTGTCAGTGTGGGGTCCTGTTCTCTTAATGGGTTTGTTCAGCCCATGTGCCAGCAGCTGCCCTGGAAGAGGGCAGGATTATCCAAGCCAACCCGTGCCATCTGTGCCCTCAGCCAGAGCTGCTTCATCTCTGYGCTGCAYATGCCCCTCTGCCCCTCCCTCCCTGGCAACCCTTGCACTGGAAAAAATAATAATAAATAWAATAATAATAATAGCAATAATAAAAAACAATAAAAGAAAAGGAATTAAGACAAGCAAACATAAAGATGAGTTGTTGCATGGCTCCTGTGCYGATTCTGATCTCAATGTCAAGGGAGCATCATTCCAGCCTAATGGCATCTTCCCGTGGAAGTGCTTTGTAGCAGTCATAAATAAACATGCCGGGTGAAAGGCATGATAACAAAAAAATGGAAACTGAGGCGCCCGGGATCTTTATTATTGAGCGGACAAAGCATCTGTGATTAGCAGGAGCAGGGGAGAGGAGAGGGTAAAAATAAAAGGTGGCCGATTGTGTTGCTGCCTTGTCCGTGTCAAGAGAGGATCTGGCTGTGGTAGGTTGACAGGTTGTCTGGATAAATAGTTTGGGGGCAGAACACACATTTCTGATGGAACTTTCTTTTTTTACAGCCRAGATCAGGAGCTCCAGAGGTACTGTCAAGGACGGACGAAGCTCTATAAATCAGGACAGGCTTTTTTGTCTGTCTGAAAAGTCTTATCTCGGAGTTCGTCCAGGCAATTTTTTGAGGTCTCTCTGGCTTCCTCCCTTCTCCTTATCAGAGCGCCACAGCTTTAAATGCAGATAGATACCCTCTAATGGAAGCACAAGCCAGAGCCCTCACTCCTTGTAAGTGCCAGCTCGTAATTTAGTTGTGTGCCCTTTGGCACGGGCACATCCATCACAGGATGGAGGCAGCCTCACCTCCCAGTGCTGCACCAGGGACTGCAGTGCCAGCAGGGGCTCAGCACTGAAGGGACCCAGCTCCTGCCCTCCTTGCTCACTGTGGGACCTGTAAAATGGGCTGATCCTCTCGGGTTGCTGTTGATAATTGCTGCCCCGAGATGTGCAGGGTGTCTCTGCTTCGGCCCGCACAACTGAAGAACGAGTCTGGACTCTTCACTTTTCAGTCTTGAAGTTGTTTATTAATTCTTATCTATAAAATTTTCTTTCTGCCCAGCCGAGATCTGCTCAGCAGGGCAGCCACAGCCACTCTGACCGTCCCCGAGGTGGTGTTGTCCTTTTATACTACAAACTACGTATAACATATTTACACTTATTCCCAATTCCTATCACCTATGTTAGACAGTGCACTTCTACTCTAGACCAATCCCAAAGTGCCAACATCACTGCAGAAAATGGAGATCAAGAAGAAGAAGAAGGAGAAAGGCTGGACACACCCAGATTCCTCCATCTTGTCCCCAAAACCTCCATACCAAAAATCCTAAAATCTACATTTTCACCCTGTGATCATTTTGTTATTACACTATTCARACCTGTGTGACTTTCAGGTSCTCATACAAAGTTGGCAACTTGCTCCARGGGTCAAAATCAAATCCCCAGGTGTTCTGGGCTGTGTGCCAGGGTCTCTGAGCCCCCCRGCAGGRTCCTCAGCAACTCTGSACACCCAGAGGGATGCACTGAGTTCCAACATGAGCCCAGTGGGGTTTCTCACTCTGTGGTTGTGTTGAGGGGAATAAGGAGTGGTAAAGAAATCCCACCCGGTGTCTGAGGCAGCAGGGTGGAGATGGGCAGGGTGGAGAGCAGCCATTCCTCTGAATTTTTTTTTAGTTTTTCTCTTGCCGTGTCTTTCCCCCTCACACCCTTCTTGTATTTAAACCAAATGAGTTGGGAAAGAAGGGTTGATTTTTGGCTGGCCGTGATCCAGAGGGATGTCATGCACCCGGAATCAGAGCTCAGCGGGATGAAAACCGACGTGGGGTTTGATGGGGAAAGCTGTCAAGCCACCCCTCAGCTGTGGAGCCCTACCCAAACCTCCCCGAACCTTTTGAAAATCACTTGTCACCTTCCCTAACAAACAGTGCACAGCTAATGGCGACACTTCAGCATTCCCGACAGCTCCAGATTGTTAATTCCCCCTGTTTTCCCCCCTGAATGGCGTTTTGCCTTCTGGCTAAAGCAGCGTGGCTGCATCAGCCCGTGAGCTCCTCACCTGTGGACGTGTGAAGGGGGTTTAATAGGTTTCTTCTCTTTGCCCCACTGGGCTGTGACCGGGAGGGGAGACAGAGCTGCCTGAGTCACTAATTGCTTTGGCCCTGCAACTCCCGAATGATGGAAAAGATTAAGAGGGAAGGAAAACAGCCATTCTATCTCTTTCTTGAAAAAACTTGCAGCATGAAAGGCTCATTAACATCATTAATGTTTCATTAACCTCTAGCCAGACAAATAAGCTGGAGGTAATTTAACAGTACGGGGGGAAAAAAAAAAAGAAAGAAAATTAAAAATTACCCAGGTGTAGGTGACATTCTCCGGTTTACCTTCGCTGTGGGTTTTGGAGAGGTGCGGGCTCCTCTTCCTCCCCGCCCGGCTCTTGGAGCTCTGCCAGCGGCTCCGGAGGGCTGCAGGTAATAACGAGCGGGGAAAGTCATTGATTGTGCCAAAATGGGATTCATTTGAACACAGCAACATCTGAAATCTCGCAGAGGAACAGTGCTCCGCACAATGCCGGCTTTAGAGAAAAAAAAAAAAACTGAAAAAAACCGAAGGGGGAAAAATCGGTGGCTGCAAAATGACTTTCTTTGTTTGAGTTAAAGGCTTTCTCCCCTTGTTAATTTTGGTTGGGTTTTATTTGATTTTTATCTCTGCCCAAGTTTACATGCTCCACCTCCACCCTGCTCATCCCAAGTCCATGTGGGTGTGTACACACCGGGAGAGAGATATTTATACACATGCAAACACTGGTGCTTTGTGAGCCCACTTGTAACTCACTGCTTCCCTCTCAATTGCCTTCCCTTGAGCAAGATGTAGGAAAAAATCRTTGTTAATCTGAAGGTGGTTAAAAATGTAAAAAACCTGCAGTATTTTTTGGCTCTTTGCTGTGGTGTAGTCTGTGAGCTTCCAGAATTGTCTGATTAATCTGGGTCGTTCATGAGCAAGCAATAAGAGAGAGTTTCTGCGTGTAAGAGAGCAGAGAATAAGGAAAATCAGCCAAAGGGAGAGGTTTGTCCCCATTCCCAGTTCAGAGGGGTGAAGGAGACTGGTTTAAGGTGACCCTGAGGACATCCTGTTGGAACTGAGAGTTGAACGTGCTCCTCATGGATGGTTTTCCCCTGATTTCCACTTGTTCTCCTGTCCCACAAAGCAGACCCTGCACAACTTTGCAAGGTTTGCCTGTTCCTGGGTGATTTTTGCTCTGTGGAGTTTGGACCAGCCACTTTCCTGCTGTGATCTGTGGGGAAGGAGGGGGAGATCTTTGCTGCTCTGTTCCCTCCAATCCTGGATCCTCTATTTGCTCTATTTGCTCTGCTGGGGCTTTGGATAAGRTGCCTGATTTCCATGGCTCTGTTTTCCTTTGCCATAAAATGTTAATAACTCTCCCAGAGTTCAAATTAGTCCTCACAAAGAGCTTKAAGTGTGAAGTACAACATTAATGTAAATTTTCCTGTCTTTGCCCAYTCCTGTCCTGGGACAGGAGGTCTCAGCCAGGTGAGTGGATGTTTCCTGAGCTGAGGTTGGGATCAGGCTGTTATCCAGCACCAGGAAGGGATGGGAGGTGCTCAGTAACATTGAACCACCTGCTCTAGCTGCTCACACTTGCTTTCAGCTACCCCTGCACTGCTCAGGGACTTCAAAAAGCTGCAGTCTTTAGTGTTACAGGAATTTTCTGTCTAGTGGCAGCCCTCGGTATTTCACAGGTTCCCCAAGCAGCCCGCAGGCACAAATAACCTTTACGTCCTGCTCTCCACTGTTTATGTAAACTTGGCTTCTGCTTGTTCCTGTCACACCGTGCCTGTGCTCTTTTTCCTCTGGGGATGGAGGGGGAGATGGAGCAGGGAAAAATTCCTGTGTGAACATTTCCTGGTGAAAAAGGGTCTCACCTACATGGGCTTGAAGGGAACCCAGCAGTGCAGGTAGGGCAGGAGCTGAGGGCTGGATGTTGTGGGAGCTCAGCACACCACTCCGGATGTGTGGAGCCTCCCCAGACCTCACTGGGGGCCTCGGAGAYYTTGGCAYGATGCCCAGARCACTTGGTGKCTGGATTTTGATCCCGTGAAYGACTTGCCACCTTGGTATGAGAATTGGAAGGTCACACGGGTTTAAAGGATGTTTTTATAGAATGCACAAAGGGTGAAAATATAAGTTTTGAGATTTTTGGTATAAGGGTAATGGGGACAAGATGGAGGGAACAGGGTGTGTCTCGTCCTTCTTCTTTCTTCTTCTTGTTCTCCATYTTCTGCTGTGATGTWGGCTCTTGGGGRTTGGTTTRGSATAGARRTGCACTGTCTAACATAGGTGATRGGTATTGGGGATTAAAGGTAAATAYGATGTACGTAGTTKGTAGTATAAAAGACCRTACTGCCTCGTGGGTGGGGGGAGAGTGCCTGGAACTGTCTTGCTGAGCTGACCTCGGCAGGGCAGGAGAAAATTTTTTATAGATAAGATAMAATAAACAMCCTTGAGACCGAGAAATGAAGAGCTCTGACTCCTTCTTCAAGCGCCGGGCTGGGAAAAGAGACTTTCGAACTTTTCTCGGGGTCACTCTGACCAGCTAGAGATCCCGACAGATGTTTCTGTTGCAATTTTGTGTCTGATAACAAGGACTGTGTCAGCACTGGGTTCTTGCAGGCAGAAGGTGCTGCTGCAGCATCACACCTGTCCTGGGGGTGATGGTTGCTGTGGTGGTGGGAAAGGYGCTTTCCTTTGGATGCAGCCCCCAGCCTTGGCTCCATCCCTGCTGYAGGCCAGTGCCTGGGGCTGTCAGCACAGCCTGCAGCTGCACACACAGATGTGCACCCCACCTAGCCAGATGTGCAGGCAGTAGGTCTGATTCTCTCTTCAGGAAGGGCAGGCAGATGATTTTAAGTCTCTCCAAATGAGCCTGCGTGGTAGAAAACTGCTGAATTTCCTGGGTGACCCCATCTCGAGGACTTAAACTGAGACTTCTCCTAACAGGTGATGATTTGGGAGGCCTGTCTGTGTATGAGCAGCCATGAAGGGCTTTCTGAAAATTTGGGACCCTTTTTTTGCTGGATGAGCCCTTTAAACAAGCACACATTAAAAAAATCGCTTGGAGAAATCTTGGTCTAGTTTTGCAACAGTGAAACAGCACAAACKGAACCACTATAAAGATCTTTTTTATTGCCATCTATCAGTGTTTGTATCTGTCTCCATCCCATCCTTTTGACAACAGTATATGAGCAGCCAGGATTTATCCTTCTCAGCTAAATCTCTTTCAACCCATGCAAGAAGCCCAGGAAATGATTTCACAAAAATATATAGTTCACCAAAATTATTCAACCCTGAAGCGTTCAGGTTTAGGTCAGTGTAAATTTAGAATAAGTATTTGTTCTGGTTCTTATCTTAGCCAAGCTGATTTACCCAGGAGCAGCTGATAACTCCTTTTAAATTCACTACAGAATCATCTTCTTCCAAATGTTCATTCCCCACTTCTCCCCCCACATCCCTGCCTGAGTTTGTTATCCTGGTGTTGCACACATGGGTGTTGGATTGCTGATGAGCTCTGCTGGATCCTCAGCTCCGTGTTTTTCCAAAAGGAAAAAACATGCATGGGATGTGCCTTGTATAGTAGAATTTAWTAAAAAAATTAGGAACAGCTTCCCCAACTCTTTTTTAGAAGCCCAAGTTGGGAACAAATATTTGACTTGCACAGGGGAAAAAAAAAAGTGTTTATGTGGTTTATGATGTCTTTTCACTTGTGCAACTTTCAGGCAGACTTTTTTTTTCTCTCTGAACCTCAGCATTTCCTTCTTCGACAGCAAATCTCTTGAGGTGGAGAGTGCTTTGGAATAGAGTTATTTACCCATCTCTCTCTCTTTCTATGAACAGACTTTAAATGAGCTGAAAACCAGGAGCTGCAGGAACTTGTACTGGCTCCTGCCAGCTCTTCCCATCTGCATTTCCCTCATCTGCTCCTTGCTGGGTATGGTGCAAGTGTGTGAGGGGCTGCAAAGAGAGAGGTCTTGGACCAGCCACCCTCATCCCTGCTCTGTCTGCTCTCATCCTTGCATCCCTACCCTGCATCCCTGCCTGGGCAACTGAATCACTGCCCTGGTTGCTCTCATCCCTGCCCTGGCTGCTCTCATCCCCGCCCTGGCTGCTCTCATCCCTGCATTCCTGCTGCCCTGCATTCCTGCCCATGCACCAGGATGCTCTGCATCTCTGTGCCAGGAGCTGCATCCCTACCCTGCATCCCTGCCTGGGCAACTGAATCCCTGCCCTGGTTGCTCTCATCCCTGCCCTGGTTGCTCTCATCCCTGCCCTGGTTGCTCTCATCCCTGCCCTGGTTGCTCTCATCCCCACCCCAGCTTCCCTGCATTCCTGCCCAGGCAGTCACATCCCTGCCCCACTGCTCTGCATCCCTGAGCCAGTGGCCACATCCCTGCCATGCATCCTTGCCCAAGCAGCTGCATCCCTGCTCTGGCTTCTCTCATCCCTGCCCYAGCTTCCCTGCATTCCTGCTGCCCTGCATTCCTGCCCATAAATGCAACCACATCTCTGCCCTTCTGCTCTGCATCTCTGTGCCAGTGATCCCATCCCTGCCCAGGCAGTCACATCCTTGGCTATACAACAGCATCCCTTCCCTGCATCCCTGCCTGCTTACCTGCCTCTTGCCCAGTCACCTGCATCCCTGCCCAGTGACCTGCATCCCTTCCTAGTCACCGGCATCCCTGACTGCTTACCTGCATCCTGCCTGGACACCTGCATCCCTGACTGCTTACCTGCATCCTGCCTGGACACCTGCATCCCTGCCCTGCATCTTGCCTGGTCACCTGCATCCCTGCCCAGTCACCTGCATCCCTGCCCTGCATCCTTGCCCTGCATCCTTGCCTGGTCACCTGCATCCCTGTCCTGCATCCCTGACTGCTTACCTGCATCCTGCCCGGTCACCTGCATCCCTGCCCTGCATCTTACCTGGTCACCTGCATCCCTGCCCTGCATCTTACCGGGTCACCTGCATCCCTTCCTAGTCACCTGCATCCCTGCCTGCTTACCTGCATCCTGCCTGGTCACCTGCATCCCTGCCCTGTCTGCTCCGTCCCCGTCCCACATTCCTGCCCGGGCAGCCGCATCCCCGTTCCAGCCGCCGCCCGCATCCCTGCCCCGCATCCCTGCCCGCATCCCGGCCCCCGCATCCCGCCCGGCATCCCTTGC
Organism: Sporophila hypoxantha; assembly: GCA_002167245.1. NCBI lineage: Eukaryota > Metazoa > Chordata > Aves > Passeriformes > Thraupidae > Sporophila > Sporophila hypoxantha. The sequence continues at coordinate 978,649 of NDFG01000003.1, read as the reverse complement.
CCCCATCCGGCCCCGCATCCCTGCCCCGCATCCCTGGCCGGCATCCCTGCCCTCATCCCGGCCCCCGCATCCCGCCCCGCATCCCTGCCCCGATCCCGTTCGCATCCCGCCCCGCATCCGGCCCCGCGTCCCTGCTCCGCGTCCCGCCCCGCATTTCGGCCCGCATCCCTGCCCCGCATCCCGCCCCGCATCCCTGCCCCGCATCCCTGCCCTCATCCCGCCCCGCATCCCTGCCCCTCATCCCGCTCCGCATCCCGGCCCCGCATCCCCGCCCCGCATCCCTGCCCCGGTCCCTGCCCCGCATCCCCCCGCATCCCTGCCCCGCGTCCCGGCCCCGCATCCCTGCCCCGCCCCCTGCCCCGCATCCCGGCCCCGCGTCCCGGCCCCGCATCCCTGCCCGCGTCCCTGCCCCGCATCCCGGCCCCGCATCCCCGCCCCGCATCCCTGCCCCGCATCCCTGCCCCGCATCCCTGCCCTGCATCCCAGGCCCCGCATCCCGGCCCCGCGTCCCTGCCCCGCATCCCGGCCCCGCATCCCTGCCCGTGCCTGGGGAAGCAGCACCATCTCGCGTCGGTCTGGAGCCGGCACAGCCGCTCCCTGCCCGACCGCACCTCCTGGAGAACCCGGGGAAATGCCGACACGCCCCAGCACCGGCTCATCCCAGCTGCCTTATTCCGCCCTCTCAGAACGTGGATCCTACTTTCCTTCTTTTATTCCCCTCCTGTTTTTCAAGGACAGGRAATTCTGAAGCCTTCTGCTAACTGAGGGGATGTTGAGTGGTTCAAATGTGCATAATTTCTTTTTTCTAATCTTTCAGGACATGCAGAAGTGCCAAGGTTTATTTGCTGCTGCTCAGACTCCCTTTATACCACCCAATTTATGCCTGTCTGAAATAAGAGCAGAGTAGAATACATTTAGAAGTGCTGTTCCTTTGAGGGGTAGTTTTCAAGGGTATGTAGGACCMAGACTTTGGAGCAAGGAGTTGCTGCATCTTCTAAAGTAGTTTTATTCTCTCTAAGGCTGCTGACACCCAGAGATGGTGAGTTAAAAGGGTTTCWGATGAAAACAGGACTGGGGACAGCATCAGGCCAAAAAAAGCTCTTTCTGAGAGGTCTATTTCTAGCAGCGAGAGATGCTGAAAGGCAAAGCTGGTGCGTCACGGCTCCTGCTGGTCAGGAGTTGTRTGTGTGAGGTGGGGAGAGGCTGCAGAGAGCAGGACTTGCAGCCCAAGGCCTGGAGATGGCAGATCTGAGACTTAGCTGGGTAATTCCTTTCTTTTTAGGGCTGGCATAAGGACTTTCCTGGGTTGGAAACAGCAGAGTTCAATCCGACACTGAGATGCTGCTGTCTAGAAATGATCAGCTCGGTCCCTGCTTGGGAATAATTTCATTTTAGGGGAAAATGAGATGCATTGGCTTTAAAACAGCAGGAACAGCAGCTCTATCCTTTGTGAAGCAAAGTGTGTTTGGTGTGTCCCCAGAAGTTCCTGAAGCAGAAAGCTTGGATCATGCAAGGTAAGGGAGGCTGCCTGCAGCACTGGGGACTGGAGAGAGTGAGTTTTTCCAGGCAAGCCTTTCTGCTGAAAAGCTGTGAAAAAAAAAAAATCAAAGAAAACATTTGGAGAAACAAACTAGTGCAGCCTAGTGCAGCCTCCTTCCCCCAGCAAGCAAGTTTTCTTTAGCTTGTTCAAATTGAGATATTTGCATTTGAAACACACCTACATAAATATATATATATTTATAGATAGAGCCCTAGAAGGTGGAACTTGTAGTTTCAGCAAAAAGACTAAACTAGCCTCATATTTTTGCCTTTATTTTTCCATTCTGGTTAGTAAAGAGTCTGTGATTGGCATAAGGCTACTTGGAAAATGCCAGGCTGGATCAGCATCATCCTTCTGGCAGCCAGCTTGGGTCGATGGAAAATAAATACAACTCCCTCTGTGATCACCCTCTTTTCTTCATCGTGGCATTGTTGGAGAGCAATGGGATGGGGGTCCTTTAAAGGGGGATTTTGGGAGCTCTTTGTGACTATCCAGCAGCAGGGAAAGGAACTCTCCATGGGATGCAGGGACTCTCCATGGGATGCAGGGACTTTTCATGGGATGCAGGGACCCTTTCTACAATGCAGAAACTCTTTGTGCAATGAGTTTTTCTAGCAAAAACCCCTCCCTAGGAGCTCTCCTGTGCCTCCCAACATCTGTGGGATGAGGCAGGACCTCCCTGGACCCCACCAGGCACCAGTGCCAGGGATATGGCAGTGACTGATGAGGGTTTCACTGCCGGAGGGCCCAAGGGCAGGAGCCAAACTGGGGCTGGGTATTGACATTGAAAGTTGGCTTTTTGAAAGGCACAACAGCCTTTGCTTGCTGCAGAGCTAATTATTATGCAAATTCATGCTAATAAACTCTGCCTTGCATGTTGTGGAGAAGCTGCCTTTCCCGGTTAACATACCAGTAATGAGAGGTAGATTTGTAATTCAGATGCTGGTGGTAATATCCTAAATTACTCCGCTCTGTAATGGACTTTATTTCTTTCTCCCCTCGGCTCTCCCCCCAGTCCAAATGTCAATGCAAATCAGTTACAACTTTGCATATTTATTGCAGATGTATTTATTGTTGATACAGGGGTGAGACCCTCAGCTAAACAGCTCCTGATGGCACTGCCATGCTGCCAGGGGGCTCAAGGTGTGGTTTTACCTGTCATGGTGCTTGGAGGAGCTCCTTCCATCTCCTTTTTTTTTCTCTTCCAAGGAACAGCCTCAGAGTGGGGAAAACATTTGTTAATTTTTTTATTCATTAATTCCTTAGCATCTTTCCGTGTGTGGTTTTGCATGACTGCTTATTCTCCGAATTGGTGGAGATAACCAGGGAAGCACAGATCATTTGCAGACTAAGCTAGGATTTAGGCCTAAAGCTACTGAACCAAGGCTTAGATTAGATGGCATCAGGCCTCTGTAATCAGTCTCTGTAAGATTTTGGCCCAACTTTGTCATCTTAATCAATGGAAAATCATGCAAGTCAGCTGTGCTTGACATTTCAGCTGCTGTTGAGCCACTGCTGAGCCAGAAATGCCCTTCTGTTACTCAGTGTCCCATGGCACACAAATATAAAGCAGTTTTCTTTCTGCAGTTGTGAACCCATGCTCAGAAAATCCTGACTTGAGACCATCTGACAGGAAAGGAAAAGCAAAACCATTCCCAAAACCATTCCCATGCCAGAGGAGCAGCCCAGGGAGTGTTTCAGGGCAATGCTGGCTGGGCAGAGGGAATGGGAAAGGACAGAGTTATGTCCTGGTGGGTTTAAGCCTGGTGTGGGCTTTGATCTTACTGGTCTTGTCTTTCTGCTTGCTCTGAGGCATTTTTTTCATTTTTTCCCTTCCTATGGGAGAGAGAGCCCCAAAGCTTGGGAGTATCTGTGGCTCTCCAAACCCTTTGCATCAGTATGGACAAATTGATGGGTTAAAAATTGGCTTTTGAGGGAATATTGTCTGCTCCTGGCTCTGGGGGTGATGATCTGGGGAAGGCTCAGTGATCTGAGCTTGAGCTCACTGAGCCATTGCAGACAAGCTGTGTGTGCACAAGGTTGTGCCTCCCTCGAGGATTTCCTTCCCTGCAGTCAGAGCAGGTGCCCATGTTCAAACAGCACAAGGGACTGGGCAGGCTGCTCTGCCTGAGGCCTGGAGCAAGTGTGTGAGTGGAGAGAGAAGCAGGAGCACCTCTGGGCCTGCCCAAATCTAACACAGAGGTCTTTGAAGCCTTTGAACATTTTTGCTTTGCTTCCATTTGCATTCGGGCTTCTGCACAGAGAGAAACCACCTGGGCTGAGAGGAGAGACTTTGAAAGGGACTGGGGAATGCTCTGCAGCCCTGCTYCTCCTCATCTCCATGGACCCCCTGCATGCACCAGGCACCGGACACCCGGAGTTTGCTCTGAATCACTGTTTGCCATTTATTCCAAGGCCAGGCTAAAAATTGTCAGAACCATCTCTTCCAGCCTCAAAATATCGATGAGTCACTGAGGAGCAAAGGGCTGCAGAGCCAGAACACAGCGTGTGTGACCGTGTTCACAGGGGTCYSAGGATGAGGGAAGAGACGAGGATCTGACTCCATGTTTYAGAAGGCTTGACTTATTATTTTATGATATATATTACATTAAAACTATACTAAAAGAATAGAAGAAAGGATTTCATCAGAAGGCTAGCTAAGAATAGAATAATAAGGAATGATACAAAGGCTTGTGGCTCGGACTCTCTGTGCGAGCCAGCTGGGCTGTGATTGGCCATTAATTAGAAACAACCAACATAGGCCAATCACAGATGCACCTGTTGCATTCCACAGCAGCAGATAACCATTGTTTMCATTTTGTTCCTGAGGCCTCTCAGCTTCTCAGGAGGAAAAATCCTAAGGAAAGGGTTTTTCAGAAAAGATGTCTGTGACAAGCGTGCAGCCTGTGGTGGGTAATTTTAGACCAAGAGCAGCCTTGAGGGCTGTTCAGCATTGCCAGCCTCTSTCTCCTGTGTGCCCCTCTCTGATGCTCCCTGGCCTCTCTCTTGTGCCTTGCAGGCAGCTGTGCATCCTCGTGGGTCCTGGGGCATCCTCCCTGCCCGCTGGCATGTGTGGGGCATCCCGAGGGATGCCCAGCCTTGTGCTGCACGGGGCAGGGGTACCGCAGCCCCACCGAGGTGCGGGTGTTGAGATCCGTGCGGATCCGTGCGGCGGCAGCGCGGTGAGGAGCTGGGAGCAGCGTGCAGTGCTGCAGGTCCTCCACACGGTGCTGACAAAACTCCACACAAGACACAGAAGGCTCTGGATCCTCACTCCAGAGCCACCTTGTCCCAGCACCCTCCGTAGTGCTTGTAGCTTTCCCCATCCCACAACGTGTGAAAGGCTGGCAGTGAGCCCTGGAGCACAATTAGCTCGACTCCAGGGATGCAGAGAAGAGAAGGAGATGCTCAGCTGGATGTTTAGGATGTATCTCTCAGCTCCCCGATTGTGGCAGGGTCTGGAGACCCTGGATGATGCCCTGCTGCTCTTGCTCCAGCTGCTCTCCAGGCTGTGGGGTCAGGGTGGGCAAGGTGTGCTTCCTCCCATTTCCAGGCCAGCAGGTGAAGCTGAAAGGGCTCATCCATGCTTGGAGGAGCAGGACAAAGCCCGAGCGCTCCTTATGTGCTGCAGGCTTTGGGTGGGCTCAGAGACAGCCAGTTCCTGGGTTTGTGGGGTGGCAGAAGCAGGGCTGCAATCTCCTCTCATTACTGTGTATGCTGTGCTGCACTCAGGAGCAGCCAACCTCCCGCCGAGTGTCTGCAGCAGTTTCTTAATTGCTTTCTTAACTTCGTTACTCCTCTTCTGTTGGCAGTGCCCTGAAGCAAGGAGTCCCCCAGGTGCGCTTGCTCTTGCATGCCAAAATTAGCTTCTTTTATTTAATTTTAAATAAATGTAGAGTCCTTTGAGTGCTCCCGGCATCTGCCGTGAAGGGGCAGAGGGAGCGGGCGGTTAATTTTGCATGTGCTGCTCCTCAAAGACCTGCCTGTTACTCGGCCTTTAGAAAGTTTTTCATGTTTCTTGCAGCTATCCTTGGTGACCCTGAGTGAGTCAGGCTCTGTGGCTACAAAATGAGGAGATGAATTCTTCATCTCTCCGACATGTGTCTGTCTGCACTGCTTAGAGCCAACACTTCTCAGCGAGGCCATGGGGGTTCTGCTGGATGCCACTGTCACACAGAGCTCTCAGCGGGGTTTAGAGGTGTTAGGCTGAGCCCTAGGCCAGGTTTTACCTGGGCAGAAATGCAAGTTAGGACATCAAGGTGCCTGGAGAGCCCTTCTCTGCCACACTGTCCCCATATGACCTTGGGTATGTCAGCTGTCTCAGCTTCTCTGTGTTTGGGATCATGATGGGATGAGATCAGGGTGGTAACTGGAGTAGTCCAGCATGGAGAGGGCAAGGAAGGCTCTCAGAAGAGTGTAAATCAGGAGGGAGAAGGGCTGGAGGTCTCCTCACAAAGTTGGCTGAGCTGAGGGCGGCATGCACGTGCATGTTTTACATAGGGCGCTGAAATAATTTATKGAGAGCTTCTCCCTTTCAGCAGAGGAGGTGGTCAAGACGAGCGAATAAATCTTTAAAAGAATAATGTTTTCAAAATCAGGCTCCTTGTCCTCCAACCCTTTGATGTATGAGAGCAATAGTAGGTAGGACACATAGTGAAATAAACATGAGATCTCCGTGGAAGAGAATAGCGGAGTGGAGAAAATATTAGTGTTTACATCAAAACTCAATTGGAGCACTCGTTTCAAGATGATAGTTTATTATATTGAATCCAATTTAGTCCCACAAGGATGTTTCTTCTGCGGGTGACACTCAGGCTCGCTGTGTGTCTCCTCCTCCTCACTGTACCTGGGCACTGCTGTCCCCACTGGGTGATTCATCCTCTCCCTCTCRCTGCCATCTCGGGATGGTTGGAAAAGCAAAGGGAGGAATTAATCAGCTTTTGGCCAATTTGCTGTTTCTTTGTGGGCTGCTGTCAGCTCGGGATGTCTTGACCCCATGCTGGGAGAGATGTGCTGGGAGATGAGGGGATGCAGAGGGAAGGAACCTGTGGTGATGTGGACAGAGGGTGTTCAGGTCATCAGTCCCTCCTCTCTGTCCTGAAGTGTTCCAAATCAAGCCATGATTAATGCATGGGAGAGGTTTGCTCCTTCTCCCAGCCCTTTTGGGAGCTTCACACCTCTTTGCTGAGCCTGGAACARGTCACCAATGGATTGTGTTTGCCAGTCTCCAGGTACCTTGGTATTGCACCATGTGAGGGTTGGGAGAAGAGAGGTGTGAAGGGCTTGGCATCCTTCCAGAGCCCTGATATGATGGGGTTGGGAAGCTGACACAGGGAGACCTGCCCCTTCTGCTCCAGCTGCAGCAGATGTGAAGGCCTGCAATCCTTCTAAGTGTATTTAATGTGAATTTATTAGCACTGGGTGCACAATGGGGCTTTTAATGTCTCCATGACCTATACCCAGTGAAGGGTATTTTTGGGCAGATGATCCCAAAGGGCTTATCTGGATATTTCCTCCACACCAGGCAGCTGAGGTGACATGGGACTCCCTGGCTGTGTGGGATGCCTCACATCACCCCACAGCTGTATGGGAAGCCCTGAGCATCCAGAGCAGCACTGCTGGGCCAGGAGTCCCTGTTCAGCTTCTGTCTCTTATACACATCTAGATGTGTATAAGAGACAGCATGGGAAGCCCTGAGCATCCAGAGCAGCACTGCTGGGCCAGGAGTCCCTGTTCAGCTTATTCAGAATAATGAATGGGGAATATTTTAGTACCCTCAGGGCAGGTGGTGCAGAGAAGTTTATCAGTTTGATTACTCTTCTTTTTCTTGGTGCATTTTCCTCCTGGTTATGAAGAGCTGTGTCAGAGCTCCCTCCTGCCAAGTACATTTTTTACCGGTCTATTCASTGGCCAGGCAGTGTTTGGGATCTCATTTACTCTTGAATAATATTGGCTGCAATCCGTGCACATTGCCTGGCTTTGGTTCATGTKATTCCCCAGGGCTGGGGCTGTGGGGGCTTGCAGGTGTGATTTGCTTTGCAAGCAGAGGATGGATGCCCTTAGCAGAGTCACTGCCCCTGTGGATACTGAGCAGGAGGGGCTGTCCCTGGGATAGGTGCCCATCCARCCTGGATGCACTTGGGTTGCAGGAGATCTGAGCCCTCATCTCTCCTCCCCTCCTTTGTTTCCTAATGTGCAATTAGTTATATGAATGTAAATTACAGAGCCAGCAGAATCAAAGGGAGATGAGTGAAGAGAGAGAAAAAAAAAAGCCCAACCCAATAATTTATTCTGGTGCAAATGTTGGTTTTTGTGCCCCTGGATCTCTTGGCAGTGCTGAGGTAGAAGAAAGGAGGTGGCTGTGTAGGCGCTGGGCAGAAAACAGGGAGTGAGATGAGATTTGYAAAGTCACTTGGGAGATTGGGATGCTCAGTTCCCATTAATTTTAATAAGAAGAGGACATCTGTCTCATAGCTGACTTTGAAAATATCAGCCCAAACTTTGTCTAACCCTTAGTTATTTCTCCACCTGTTGCTCTCTTGTAACAATGCTTTGATGGCATTTAGCAGCAAAAGCAGCTCTTAAACATGTAGATGCTTTCTAACCAGCTGCTAGGATGGGTTTATAGAGACCTTGTTAGAGGCAGGACTCAGCTTTTCATGGTTCAGACCTGCTGAAGGCAGCAGAGAGAAAACCTCTTGTTTGTTGTGATGATCAAGAGATCAGCCGGCATCTCATTAATAAATGGTCAAGAATATTTCAGGCAAGTCTTTAATTCATTCTCAAAATTTCCAAGTGGATAACTCATATTCTCCCAACTCAACCCATTCCTGCTAGGGATGTGGTTTTCCCTGGGAGCTGGTATCCCAAACTGTGCCCTGCTGCTCCTCTCAGCCCTGCTCATGTTTACCTGGTGATGGAGTGTCTGTTTGCACACCCTGAGCCGCAGCACTGCCGTCTGCCTCGCCTTTGATTTCTTCATCCTCCCTGTATTACTCTGCAGTTGTCTTTATTGAATTTCATCTCACTGATTTTTTTTTTTCCTGTTTGTCTAATTTATCACCAATATTTTGAATTCTGATCCTCATTTTTGGAGCATTCTAGGCTCCTCTCTGCAAGGTCTCAGGCTCTTTCTTCTTTATTATCCCCAGCACCTCTGASATATAAAACAAAGAGACCCTGGCCCATGGCAGAGGAGGAGAAGCCATTTGAAATGCCTTCCTCAGTGATGGGAAGTGCTTGGCAGCTGCTCCCCGTGTCAGCTCAGCCGATGACATTTCCACCCCTGGTGCTGCCTGAGCTTTCTTCCCAACTTCCCTYGTAGGGGATGTCACGAGGGACCATGTCAAGCACTTTAATGAAGTCAAGGTATATCACATCTGCTGCCTCCTCCCCTCCGATCCAGGAGACCAATTACACCGTCAAAAAAGGAAATTAAGTTGGTTTGACATGATTTGCTATTGACAAATCCGCAGTGGCTGTTCCTTATCACTCCATTATCTCCTCAGTGCTCCCAAAATTGATTGCTGTGTAATTGGGCCACGCGTCTCACGGAGTATAGGGCAAAATGTGCTCAACCCCTCGGGCAGCCAGGAAAGTGCAAGCAAAAAGCACTTTTCCTCCTTGGCTTTCATGTTCTCATATCCATGTGTGCTGCCTTGGACACGCTGCCAGTGCTGGGGAGGGTGTGGGGGCACCAGGATGGCTCCTGCCCTTATTCTTTTGGGCACCTTTGGTAGGCACTTCACTCATTTCCCTTTTGGTGGTGTCCAAAAAGGGCTGTGCAGTTGGTTATTTAGGGATTTATGGGTTCTCAGGGGAAGCTCAGCATTGATCCAATTTATCCCATGGACTCCCAAATCCCTGGAGCCCTTAAGCAGATATRGAGGCAGCAGCTCCTGCAGCTCTGCCCTCACTGCGGTCTCCCTCCACCAACTCCTGTGTTTACTCTTCTTATGAGCACCACAATTTAGTTTTATGACCCAGCGATCAATTCTCCATCAGGAGCTCTGGAAAAGCTACTGATGTGTTTCCAATAAATGGCAYGTCAAGGAAAATATATATGATCCTGTCCTGTCCCTGTCTTGTTTCCTTCTGCTTCGCATGCAGCCTTTACAAACATTTCCAGGAGGCAGAAGAAGGGGGCTCGTTGTTTGTTTGAGGCATTAGGAATGAGGGGATATCGATTCCCYGGGGATGGGGGGATTGGTGGACAGGGAAATTCATACAGCAGTCACTGGTGAGGCTCAGACAGGGAGCGTGTGCTATGGGTCTGCAAAGAGCAATTGCTCTGGAGGCAGAAATGAAACAAGTGTCAGGGAGAATAACTGGAGGCTGATGTTAATAATTAAGCTTTCTAATGAGAGCATTAGTTTTTCTCCAGTAGATGGATTCAGCCTTTCCCATCCTGGTGTTGTTGTGTACAAGCCCAGCTCATTTTTTCACCTGCTCAGGACAAGCCACAGCACAGGCAGAGATTGCTCCTCGTGCCTCCTGGGMTGGACAGGCCAGATGAGGATGGGGACTGAGGGAGGTTTCATGGCCATCTGCAGCCTCCTCTTGGTGGGGAGCAGAGGGACAGCACTGATSTCTCCTCTCTGGTGGCCTGTGACAGGAGGGAATGGCTGGAGCTGTGCCAGGGGAGGATTAGRCYGGATTTTAGGAGAAGGTTCTTGACCAGGCTCCCCAGGGAATGGGCACAGAGTCTCAAGGCTGCCAGAGCTCCAGGAGCATTTGGAAAACGCAGCACAAATGGGATTGTTGGGGTGTCTGTGCAGGGCCAGGAGCTKGAATTAAATGATCCTTGTGGGACCCTTCAAGCTSAGTGTATGTTATGATTCTATGATATTTAATGTACTCCTGCTCTSTGGGAGCTCAGTCCCATCTCTGCAACCTTCCAGTTTCCTCATCTGGAAAAAGAACKTTAGGAATCCTGGAGCTGGGTGAATWTTAAWGAAAAAAAAWAWTTTCTATAAAGAAACTGAGTTTTGCTGAGATCCACATCTGTGGTGATAGGAATGGGCTGGAAACAGGAGCATCTATTATGCTGCAGGTTTTTATATTTCCTGGAGAAAATCCAAAGACATTTTTTGTTTGAAACTGGTACATCAAAACATTGCAAATTCAGTTTGGTACAACGCCCCRGTTTGATGAAACAAAGAAAAAAAGTCCCCATTTCTGAATTTCAGCRTTGTGGAACTGATGATTCCAGAAAAACCTTTCAACTTCTAACCCTATCTCAAGATGAAAACAAATGTTGAACTACAGAGATTTCCCAGAGGAAGGAAATTCTGCTTTTCTAACACCTCTAACACTTACTTTTTGTTGTAAATCATTTTGAGCTCTACAGATGAAAAGCTCTTGGTAGATGCAAAATATTSCTGCTTTTTATTTTATTTATTATTCATCATGATAGTTCATGCCCAAAGAGGAATTAATATTCTTTCTTTCTTAGCTGCTGGGTCCCGTGAAAATTGCCCAGCTACAGAGCCTGGCTGCCTGCGCTTGTGGAAGACATGGGAAATTCATTAAAATTTCATCATTTCTGGCTTAAGTTGTTCACTTTTTYGACCAGCTCTGCTGGGTCTGGCTCTGCAAGACCTGGTGGGCTTTGCTTGGCCAGGATGGGCCACTTTGGTCGTGCTCTTGGCACGTTGCAGGAGGGAGCGTGGGAAAAGGGGGGAWCCTGTGGGAGCTGGGCTGGGAAAGGAGGAGGCAACTGGTGAGCTTTGCTAATTGCCAAGGCTTGCAGATGGCTGGGCCAGGTCTCTCCCAACGCTGTGCCTGCTGGATTTGCTCTGGCACCAGGCAAACACAGCACCTGCTCCCCACCAGCCCCGAGGGCACAGGTAGCCAGGAAGGGGGATATTAAAAGGACATCTGGCAAAGAGCCCGCGTGGCACAGGAGGGGAGGGAGCCTTCAATGAAGTTTCCCCAAATACGCAATTAATTTTGACTTAATAAGACATTTATTGTATAATAAACAACAACTGATTCTATGAAAAAATATTTATTGAGGATTTACRGCTGAGTAATGAATTTGTAGCTCAGTTTGCCTCGACGAGATTTATTTACATAGCAGTTAAACCCCAATCAATAATATGCTTTTAATAATCACTGTATTTAAGTAGTATTTCAACAATACACTGTAATTAGGCCATGAATTCTTCTGTAATTCTTTAGATTTAGTATACTTTGGGGTTCCGAATCTCTCCTGGATCATGATGTGAGTGCTCCATTAATGTTAATTAAGWGTGTGCCAATCAAGCAGAGCATAAACCTTGCTGTGTGTGASTGAATAGCAATGGAGCAGTGGGAGGGAAGCAGTTCGGGCTTCCCGGGATAGAGAGACRTGGTTTCACTTCAGCATCTTTCACTTTGGATCAGCCATCACCAGGATCAGCTCCTGGGAGAAGAAGGAGGGCAGAAACCAATGCTACTGATGGGAGCATTCCTGTCCCTTGTGCCACACTGTCCTCTGATCTGTGCCAAAGAGCTCCCAAACAAGGCTGTATCTGCCTCTGAGATTAAATTGCTGATTTATAGATACATAGCTGTGAGTCTGTAGAACTCCTGGAGTCCCCAGGAGCTGTGTTTGCTGGGCATATTTGCTCTCTCCCTGGGAAAACAGCTCCTGGGCTGGGTGGTACAGAGGGTGCAGGATGGGGATGTTCATCCTGGTGCTGATGGTTTCTATTGCTGGGTGCAGGGAATGGATCCTGCTTTTGTGAGCTGCTGGTGAAAGGTGAGTGGCCACAAGGAAGTCTGGCACTTTGCTTCCCTCTACCCATGGGAATTTTAACTTGGATTTTTGGCAGTTTAATATTCCTCTGAAAAACGTGACTGTGGAGTGGGTGCACTTGGGAGCATGATGCTGCAAAGTTTTACTCTACTCACAAGGCACTTGGAAGTTTTTCTAGATCAATCACACTTTAAATGCACATTTTTCTCTGCTCTTGCTCTGTCTAATCTCTCTTTGTCTCAGCAATTGTACCTCCTGTCTCTGTCTGCAGCCGATGATATCGCTCCTGAGAAAGACACGGGTGTGTATATTTAGAAAATGTCTCCTGCATTGTCCTCCCACAAGGGATACTTGAAATGGCTTTGGGGGGGGAAAAAAGAAAAGGCCAAAATATAGTCCTTCACTGTCTTGTTTCTTTCTGCCTTGTTAGAACAGGGCCTGAGGCAGGAGRGGTGCCACAGAGCCACAYGTGGAGCAGGGCTGGCAGCACAGGAGGGGATGCACTGAGGAATATTTACTGCACCAGAGAAAAGATTTGGTGCTAAAGACTTCTTTTCTTTTTTATTTGGTAAATCATCCTGTCCTTTGGTTCAAGTGTGGCTGGCAGAGGGGTGATGGAGGCAGGGAGAGAAGTGACGGGTGGCAGCTGCAGAGGAGATGGGGGAAAAACCTCCACATGAGCTTTCCCAGGGAAGGCACCGAGTTGTGAAATTAAGCAAGACAGCAGGCAGGGAAGAAGGATGCRCCGTGTTATGGTAATCGCTCTTCTTAATTGCTTTGACTCCGATGACCACTCATTTCTTATCCTAACAAAGACAGGAGAGCCATCCTCTCTGGACTGCAAAAGCAAACTGTGAGTGARGCTTCTCTTGTGGTCTGCCAGGGACCCAAACTTCTTTGTGACTGCCAGCCCCAAGGTACAGCCATGGTGGGACATTGTGGTGSTCATGGTCCCACAGGAGGCTGAGCCAACGAGCCCAGAGGGATTTTTTTGGAGCAAGGGATCGTGCCAGGCATCAGTTCAGCACCTCCACACCTGCTCAGCTGAGGTACAGAAAACCAGGCAGAGCTGCTGCCATCAGTGTTTTACCAACCCTCTTTGAGCTGAATAGAATCCTGTTGCTCAGCTGTACAATTTGCACTGATTCCTCTGTAAATTCATGGTCTGARCTCACGAGGAGCAGGCAGAAAGGTGCCTGCTGCTTTTCGCCTGGGCTTGATCCAGCGCACAATAATTGCGTTGACTGTTTCATTCCATGCTTGGCAGTTCAGGGCTTAGAAATCYCCCACAAAAGAGCCCAGCACACAGAAACTTGACTCGGAGTCTAAAGCAAAGCTGCAACTGGCAGAGGTGCAGATCTTCAGGCTCAATCAGATGYATAAAGACAGGCAGGCCAAGCTGAGATGGGAATATGTTGCTTCAGCKCTGCGCTGAAAGCTGCTGAAATTTTCCATATCAGAGGCTTGCTTTACAAAAAGGGATGGTCTGGCCTGGGGTTTGCAGGGAGGAAAACAGCAGTGGTGACGACAGAAGCAATAAAAAGCTCTCCCTGCTTTCCACACTGCTGGGAATTGCTTGTCTGTGCTCTTCCAGTGACTTTCCAAACCAGTTTTCTCTGTGTACAAATCAGAAGCATGTGCCTGTTTGCCCTTGGTGTGTCCCAGGCTCCAGCAGCCCTGCACCAGTGTCACTGGTCACAGTGACTGTGGTTGCTGGTGTCAGAGCTGGGCTGGGCTGTGTCTGGGCTCACAGAGGCTGGAGAGCAGCTGTGTTGTGGAGAGGGGCTGGTTGAAGCGGTTGTGGGTATTAATTTAATTTTTTTTTTTTTAATGTGGAGTGGTGTTTTTTG